>ML811951.1:105809-121017 GCA_009831015.1 Picea engelmannii
TTGTCCATACTGATCACTCAGCTATCAAATACTTAATGAACAAACCTATCACAAATGCTAGAGTCACCAGATGGCTACTATTATTGCAAGAATTTGATATTACAATTGTAGATAGACCAGGAAAAGAGAATGTAGTTGTTGATCTCCTTTCTCGATTGACACCTGATGATGATACCCCAGTAGATGATTCCTTTCCTGATGAATATCTATTTGCAATTTCTGCTCACTCACCTTGGTATGCAGACATTGCTAACTACTTGGTTGCAGGGAAGTTACCACCACACCTATCCCACCGAGAGAAAAAAAGTATCGTTCATCAAAGTGCTCAGTATAGTTGGATAAGTGGGTATCTTTTCCATACAGGAGCTGATCAAGAAATCCGAAGGTGTATTAGAGAAGATGAGGTGTAGGATCTACTAAAAGCTTGTCATGATGGCCCTTGTGGAGGGAATTTTTCTAATAAGAGAACAACACATAAAATTCTCAGGATGGGGTACTATTGGCCCTCACTCTTCAAATATGCAAAGAAATATGTCCAGGCCTGTGATAGTTGTCAAAGAGTAGTCCAACCTAATCATAGAGATGAAATTCCATTAAACCCCTAGATAGTACTTGAACCATTTGAAAGATGGGCCTTAGACTTTATAGGACCCATCAACCCTCCATCCAATCAAAAAGTTTATATAGTGGTTTGTACAGACTACATGACTAAATGGGTGGAAGCCAAGGCACTCCACAGAGCAACTGAAGAAGCAGTTATAGATTTCTTATTTAAAGACATCTTCATCAGATTTGGAGTACCAAGAGAATTAGTTACAGATGGAGGACCTCCTTTCACTTCTCATGGGTTCAAATCCACCCTTCAAAAATATCATATTCAACAGAGAATGACTACAGCATACCACCCCCAAGCCAATGGATAGGTGGAAAGCAAAAACAAGGTAATAGAATCCATTCTCACAAAAACAGTGAAGGAAAATAGAAAGGATTGGTCCTACAGGCTCCCTGAAGCATTATGGGCCTACAGAACTACCTGGAGAAATACTACATGATTCTCTCCCTATGAATTAGTCTATGGAAAGAGTGTTGTCTTTCCTATGGAATTTGAGACAAAAACCTTAAGGACTGCTTTAGTTGTCAACCTTGATTTAACCAATGCATAGATAGCCAGGTTGTAGTAGCTTAATGAATTGGAGGAGAAAAGATTAGATGCCATTCAGCAGACAACCATAATTCAACAACAAATATCAAAATGGCATGACAAAAATATCAAGAGCAAGCAGCTTCAAAAAGGTAATTGGGCCCTACTGTATGATTCCTGATTCAAAGAATTTCAAGGGAAACTGCGTACAAGATGGCTTGGACCTTACGAAGTAGACACTGTTTTCCCCAATGGAACAGTAAGGCTCCTCACAATCGATGACTCCAAAACTCTGTTACTTGTAAATGGTCATCGGCTCCGGCTGTACCAGCGCCCTATTTCCAAAGAAGATTTTAAGGCCACATGCATGGAAGATGCCCATTACCTCTTCTTAGAATGGGCTTCTACCCCTCATTGCAATTAATTCTTTTAAGTTAATTTCTTTAGTATTAGATTATATTTTATTTACTAATAATCCCTATCAAGAAATACCATGCTACAATCAATTTTTGCAGATTCTCGATCGAAGCACAGGACACTAGGAAAGGACGATCCTACTGTTCTGCACTTTTGACTTTCTTCCAATGCTGAAACACCACTGTTCAACACTTTTGACTTTATTCCGATGCTGAAACACTATTGTTCAACACTTTTGACTTTCCTCCGATGCCAAAACACCACTGTTCAGCACTTTTGACTTTCCTCCGATACCGAAACACCACTGTTAGCAATTTGTTCCCTTTCCTTCATTACTGAAACACCACTATCAGCAACCCCACATATTTTTCCCCCATCACTGATCAACAACCTTTTTCCACTCTTCTTTTCCCCATTTCCTCAATTTCTTCATCGACGAAACAACACCGTCCAACAATTGTTTCGCCTTTTCTTTTATGTTGCTGAAACACCATTGTCAGCAACTCTTCATCATTTTTCCTGATGTTGAAACACCACTGTTCAGGACTTTTGAATTTCTTCTAATGTTGAAACACCATTGTTCAACACTTTTGACTTTCTTCCGATGCTAAAACACCATTGTTTAGCACTTTTTTCCAAAACACTACAGTCCGACAATTCCTCACTTTCTTCATCGACGAAACAACACCGTCCAGAAATTGTTTTGCCCCATTTTTCTTGTTGCTGAAACACCAATTTTACAACATCATCTGTCAGCAAGCTTTTATGCTCTCATACCATAGTTCATCCTTCCAATCAGCAAATCCTTGATACAATTCATCTAATAGATCAAAATTCTCTTCCACGACCATTGCAGGACTACCATGGACAGGCATGATATTTTGTTTGCAGAACGAATCAAAAGGTAAGGCGAGGTATGTAAATTTTATGTAATTCAGTTAACCTATAGTTAATGAGAAGATTCTAAATCATTATGAACACTCGAGTGCAATCATTTATTAGCCACACTTGACGGGAGGGGAGGACACATCAAACCTTCTATACCATCATTTCACACGAATTCACCACCACCATCCCTATTTCACCACCCTTTTGCGCATTTGACCACCATTTTGCATAACGTCGCTCAGAAAACTCACTCTACGCAGAAGATGATACTCAAACTCTTTGACGCTGTATCCTACCGAGCTCGTAGCTATGGGAGGCTCTATCATATGGAACGATCCCGCCACCACAACGTTGTTAGAACATTATCCAGTATCTTATCCAATCTTTCAGTAGGTAGGATGGCTCAGTTACTTTCAGAGACTCCAGGGGTATAATGAACAACAGGTCCTGTAATTCGCCCAAAACCTTCAGGAAGACCATTCTGTCGTCCAAGGGGTCCGAATTTCAGTAACAGAAGAAGATATAGCATAGGTCTCAGGCCTCCCTACTGATGGCATTCGAATGTTCAGCCGTAAACATATCATTCAGAATGCTCAGCAGAACTTCTTATTGCCAGAAGAACGAATTGAATTTAAAGGCAGGGGTGTTCAACTCAGCTCATTGCCACCCCCATGGCCAGAAGTTGCAAGATTCATCAAACATTACCTAACCTGCGAGGGCCGATACCAAGTAGTTTATCAGCACGATTTTCTTCTGTTATCTCATTTACGGCATAATAGACGGGTGAATATTCCTTATTATTTGTTGGGTTGTCTAAAAATTATGGCACACTACTGCAGAAAGGCTAAAGACCCCACCCTTTCACTCACCCATCACTGCCTTGTCCAACTACTCATCCAAAGGGGTTTTTCTCAACAAAACCCTCCACTAAAAAACCCACCTATAAACCCCCAAAGAGCTGTTGGAATTCCTGAAAACCCCCAGGAGCAGCAACCGCAAAACCCCCCAGACTCCCTAGAAGTACCCAATAGCCCGCCCACAGGACCAATCAGTCCAATCAATCCCCCTACCATACCAATCCCGCCTCATACCTTACTAGAATCATCCACTCCCGCCCTTCATATTCTTAGTGATGACTCTGAGCTAGATAATTCCCCCTGCCCCATAATTGAGGAAAGATCCTCATGAAAACGAAAAAAAATTCCCTTTTTTCCACCCTTCTTAAGAAAAAAGTGAACAAGGGCCTTAACAAGGCCACCCATTATTTCCACTACCCTAGACCCCCAACCCATTCGACTAATACCCCGTACACCTCCAACCTCCCAAATCCCGAGATCTTTGCCTATTCCACCCACGGGCACTGAAACACAAGAACCAGATGCCCATGGTGTTGTGACATCATCTGTCTCAAATAAAGTAGCTGAAACACAAGAACCAGCTACCCATTTCGTAGCTGAAACACAAAATCCAGCTACCCATTCAGTGGATGAAATACAAGAACCAGCCATAGCTTCCACACAAGAACCAGCTACGGCTGAAACACAAAAACCAGCTGCTGATATTGAAATGGAGATACAGGAATCAGAGGTCCAGGGTGCTGCAACACAAGAACCAACTACCCATTCAGTGGATGAAACACAAGAACCAGCCATAGCTGCCACACAAGAACCAGCTACGGCTGAAACACAAGAACCAGTTGTTGATCTTGAAATTGAGATACAGGAATCAGAGGTCCAGGGTGATGCAACATTACTTTCCTTACATCAAGAAGCTGAAACACAAGAATCAACTAACATTCCTGTAGCTGCTCCACAAGAACCAGCTAGTGAGGCTGTGACTTCCACACAAGAACCAGTCACCTCCCAACCAGAACCAACAATGGCCTCTGTCTTACAGGAAAACGAGTTTTTAAAGTCTGAACTGGAAGCATATAAGCAAGAACTAGCCAAGGCAAAGGAAGCATACGAGAAGGAACTAAATTTGTACACCTTAGCTCATACAACAACCTTGTCAGAAGGCACTACAGAGAGCCTATGTAAAGAATATATGTGTTGCCAATGTGGGGATATTTACTATCAAGCAGGCTATAAGCTAATTCAAGTCCCAATGTCAGGAGCTCCCCCTACTCCTTCAACTTTTGTAGTAAAAAAGGAAGAACCTGTTGTCACACAAGAACCAGCTATAGCTGTCACACAAGAACTAGCTACAACTGAAACACAAGAACCAGCAGAACCTCCCAAGATTAATACTGATCCCTGCATTGCAACAAATGAAGCCCCTCCTTTTGTCAGCAAAGCTGTACAGACAATGCCTATGGAGGAATCTACACCTCCCAACCAGATCAATCTCCCCACTTTTGTGGAACAATCTACTCAGACCTTACCTCATCCCACTACTTCCAACGCTGAAACACAGACTCAGCTATGGGATGAGAAGGCAACAATTCAAAATGGAAGAAAGAGTATGTTGCAACACAGGCCAAAATCCTGCAAGTGCAGAGACAAATCTGGATAAATCATACCTACTCAAATTGGGAAGCGTTAGAGCAGACACGCCAGGAAGCTCCTGCCCTTATGAAATAGAACAAAGATTTGAAAGGCAGAATGGCCCTGGTATTTGACTTGGCACAAAAGTTATTGGCCACAAGAAATCCATCTTGCAACTACTCCTTGTTCCTTATGGAGCGACTTACCTGGTTTTAGATCAAATCAATTGCAGAAGGTAAACCCCATGCAGTACTACACCCAACAAATTTTGTCAAAACTTTTGCAGCAGCCTCTACTAGGGATCAACACCTCCTCTGTGAGGCATACTTTCATAACGAGGCCATTCCCGAGAACAGGCAGTTGAACCTTAATCCCCTTTTCAGGGACATCCAGATTCGAGTGTTCACCTCCTTTCTCCACAATCAGATTTTGTGGCAAGATGACTTCTTGGCTGCCAAGCACAATGAAGATAATCACCTTCTCTGGATAAGACCAAAACCACAGAAGGCAGCCACCTTTGTCACAGAATATTATGAGTTCTTAAAGCAACCAGGGGTGACTGAACATGTTTAGTAGCTACAATCAGCAGTGCTTCAGGATTGTCAGCACATCATCAGATCCATAGAGATTCCTGCCCTCCAGGCAAATAATCTGTTTTGGCAGCAATCCACTGAGAAAAGACAAGAACACAATCCTTTTAGCCCCACCAACCTTGAGGTAGCAATCTCCAGGGTACCTAACTACATCCAGTGTGTTCAGTAATGTGTTGAAAACTAGATAGGGTACCGGTTTTATTTTCCTATCCCCTGGTTGCCAATAGAAAGATATCAAATTAATTATAAGTTGCCTAAGAAGACAGAAACAACAGCATGGAAAAGATTACAACGGGTCCAAGGGTTCAAAGTGCCAACGGATAGTACCTCCCACAGCTACTGCTTGAGTAACTTACATGCTCAAAGTCGGTATTCAGACTCTGATTCAGAGTGAAGTTGCCTGAGGACATGCAACACCTTGAGTTGGGGGGGGATGTTAGGACCACACAATGTACATTTTTGGCCATACTTTTTTCCACTATTACACTCTTGATCAGCCACATTTAAACTCATATTATCACATTATCTTATCATTCCAAAGGTATACAACGTCCCTTCTCATTACTATACGTTTAATCTGTTTTGCATAATATTTTAAATCACTCTCGTACTTAACCATTGATCATAAATGTATAAGTGCTAAAACAGTTCAACTGCAGATTAGCATTTGAGGCATGTTGCTGAAACATCAATTCACAAAAGCTGTTACACAATCCATGGTCTACGATGCTGAAACACAAAAGTTGTTACATGGTCAACGATGCTAAAACACAGAAGTTGTTACACAATCCATGGTCGACGATGCTGAAACACAGAAGTTGTTACATGGTCAACGATGTTGAAACACAAAATATTTACACAATTCATGGTCACAATGTTGAAACACAAAGGAAGTCATTACACAGCCCAGGACCGACGATGCTGAAACACAAAGAATTCGTTACACAGTACGCGGTCAACAGCAACTCACACAGATTACCAACCATCGTTGCTACATGAGAAATGTTGAAACAGTCAAGAGCGCAAATCCCATGGCTGAAACAACCCGCGATTTGCGGTGCCGAAATAGCATGCAGCAACAACAAGAAACTGTCACTCCAGCCGTAACAACAACACCTCATTCAGCACTCGTAATAGCATTATGTTGCGGGATACTAGGATGTCCTATTCCGGTTTAGAAAAGTCGATCTGACTAAGAATAGGACTCAAATATACATCTGTAATTTTTGATCAATTGTATTGAAGGGGTTCCCTCTTTAAATAAGAGGAAATCATCATTCGAAGGATCCCCAGTTTTTATGTATTAAGAAATCTTCAGAGAGAGGGACGTACTTCGTTTTCCAAATTGTAATATGATCCGTTGATAGATGAATAAAAGATTGTTTTGACCATCCTTCTCTAGCCTTTTCGTCTCAGGGGAATCTTGTGAGAAGGGAGGGCCCACCTTCTTCACAAGATTCACCCGTTAGTTTTATAGTGTGTTAGTATAATTTCTGTTTATGCCTTGATTAACTTTTGTCTTGCTGAAACACTACTTTTTATGAATTCTGCTTTTTTGAAACACTACTGAACACTGTCTTGTTAGGAACTTTGCTTTAGTGAATGTTACATTATTTTCACGAAGTTCATAATCATTTTAATTAGCAATCTTGTGTGATGATTTTATGAGGTTTTCTAATCAGAGACTGGGCTAAGGGTTCTTGCTTAATGGAAGGAATTAAAGGGTCCTGTTCTCTGTAGAATTAGTTAGCTTTCAATTATTTTCACAATTGTGCTAATCAGAGACTGGGCTAAGGGTTCCTGCTTAATGGAAGGAATTAAAGGGTCCTATTCTCTGTAGAATTAGTTATCTTTCAGTTATTTTCACAAGTGTGCTAATCAAAGACTGGGTTAAGGGTTCCTGCTTAATGGAAGGAATTAAAGGGTCCTGTTCTCTATAGAATTAGTTAGCTTTCAGTTATTTTCAAAAGAGTGCTAATCAGAGACTGGGCTAAGGGTTCCTGCTTAATGGAAGGGATTAAAGGGTCCTGTTCTCTATATAATTAGTTAGCTTTCAGTTATTTTCGCAAGTGTGCTAATCAGAGACTAGGCTAAAGGTTCATGCTTAATGGAAGGGATTAAAGGGTCTTGTTCTCTGTAGAATTAGTCAGCTTTCAGTTATTTTCTCAAGTGTGCTAATCAGAGACTGGGTTAAAGGTTCCTGCTTAAAGGAAGGAATTAAAGGGTCCTGTTCTCTGTTAGATAGAGTTAGCCTCCTATGCATTAATGAGTTCATGAAAGTGTGTTCTTCAGAAATAAAGTGCTAAATTTCCTTCTCGGGAATAGGGTCATGTTCTCTGGTTACATAATAGTTGTTCTTTCCTGTTGCAGTTGTTATTTTAATGTAATCCAGGATTCTTTAGATTAATCATCTCTTTAAACTCTGCAATAAGTAGTTTTCTTTTCTGTAATTCAAGCTAGAACTTCAGTTCATTCAAGGCAAGTGTGATTAATATAGTTTCCTTTACTACAACTCTAAGTTTCTTTTGGAATTGAGCATATATAGTGCGTGGTTACCTTTGAAATAAATAGACTTTCCTGGGTTGACAATTTATGTAGCACTTGATTGTTTGAATTAATTAAGCAATTATAGAGACCAACAAGGGCCAGGGATTTTCTGAAATACTTCTATGGCATTCTTAAATAATAAATTTTTTTTCAGAGGATCATACATGTCCTCCTTAGGCACTTCTTTCTGGATCTGAGGTAAATTATCAGCATCTGCGCAATTCTTTTCCCCTCCTCGAGTAACGATGTTAAGGTTAGGAAATTGTCCCCTAATAAATATCTTTATCTCTTAACTGATGAGATTAGTCCCTTGTTGACGTACCTAATATTCCCATTTTTCAATTAGTTACAGATAGTCTTCAGTTGCGTTCCCATTGGTTTTGTAATGAGAGAACCATGGTTGCCTTGGGTGAGGAAAATATTTGGCCATGTGTCCTTACTCATCATAGTTGTAGAATCTACTTGGTCCTCTTCCCCTGGTTCTTCTTCCTCTAAATTCTCCTCCAAATCCACCTCCTCAACCTCTTCCCAGTCCTCGAGGGGTTTCGTTCACCCTAAATGATGTTCGATCTAGTCTATCTACAAGTGCATACAAGGCTCTACACTGATTCATATCATGTGTGGTAGATGCACAAAACTCACAATGAAAAATATTCGGTACTGTTGAATACTTATGAATAATGGGGCACTCTCTTGGCCCATGGCCATGGATTCGTCAAATCTCACAATACTCAACTGATGGAGTTGCTTGATTACCTAGAAAATCATGATATGGGGTTGGGGTATGGAATGGTAAATTCACAGATACTCGTCAATTCCTCTCATGGGTTCTGGTGAGGGTCCCATCAAATTCTGAGGAGGTACCATTCCCCTCATCCGTGGAATTTTTTTGTCATATGTTGTTATGTGTAGCATCCAGTGCACCATACGTGTGGTTGTCCTGGTCTCGGTATCGTCAATTCTTGAATCTTCTTTGTAAGCGCTGATATTTTCCCTTGTAGTTGCACCAAATTTTCATATGTTGGGGGTCTGGTCACTCTCAGGCTCCCTGGATATCCTTCCATGGCTTCAATATTCATTTATTGTTCCAAGGCATCTGTCAAAGTGGGTATCTGTTGTTACATTAATGGAATCCATTTCAGAGGCAACAATCTATGGATATACCATTCTCTTTGATGTTCTTCATGGATCAGATGCATTAACCTCCCTATAGCATATTTAAACTTATGGATATATTCCCAGGTTGATTCACCTTCCCTTTGTTGGATTTGACGCAACTCAGACATAGCTTGTTGTTCTGACTGAGGTAGCTTAAACTCCGCTATGAGCTTTGTCTGTACCTGTTCAAGTGTGAACACTTGACATTGCACTTCTGGTACTCCTGGCTCAATGGCCTTCATGTACCATTTGAGAGCATCACATTTCAAGGTAGTCTAGAACTCAACCAATTTATTGACATCCAGAGTCCCTCTAGACCTCCAGATTGATTTGCATAAGAACCATTTTTTCTCAACATCCTCGTCTCCCTTACCCCAGAATTCTGGGTATCGAGCAATCGAACCTCTCGCGTTACCATCCATTGTTGATCTTACTTCCCCTACCAATATAAAACCTAATGGTTTGTTGTGATATACTAGGGGATCCAAATATCCTCCCAGTATTTGCGCTCAGGGTTGTGGCTGAATAATTGACTGTAATGGAACAAGAATAGCATAAGAAGGTAGTATAGAATTTACCCACTTGTATAGAAGAGACTTGGGGTATGGGTGATTTGGGGCTGATGCCACTGGATTTGAGGCGAGTTTCTTTGATCTGGGGGGTCTCATTCTCATCCTCTAGAGTGGTCTCTTCAGTCAGATTCCTGATCTTTCCTGGCATTGGGGTTGAATCTCTCTTTCTTCTTCAAGATCCATGCTAGCTTCCTTTTCCCATAATTCTACACCTTCTTCTTCTTGTCCACCCTCTAGGGGAATTCTTTTTCTCTACGCTTCTCTCTCATTTATTCTTTAACTGGCGAGAATTTCCTATCTTCTCATCTTTCCCAACTCTTCCATCTCTCCTATCTCGACTTCTCCTAGTTTGAATTCTTTCCACAACTTCTCGGACTGTTTTACTACTTTATTTATCTTATCATTCCAACACTTCTCAACTATGGTGGATATTTTCAAGGATCGCTCATCTCTTGAGTCCATTTCTTATTTCTCCCCCATTTGTCAAAGAACCCTCTCCCCTATTTTAGGCCATGACTCCACCCCAACCTCACCCCACCCCAAGCAAGGGTGTTTACACTACCATATCAATCAGGGGCACAGTCATCATCCCCTCCTCCATCAAGAAAACCTTAATCCATAATGAAATTTCTCTCAACAGTCTTCCCCTTGCATCTTTCTTGAAATCTGCTTCTTCCAATGAAAAATATCGGTGATTCTAAACTACAAACTTGATAATGTATCCTTCTAATGTTGTACTAACCCATAAATCGATCGCTCGCGTTACTGAAGGATCCAACCGATGAAGTGTTGTGATCTTTTCTGTATCCCAAGCACAGGTCTTCTTGACTTGTTATTGTAATTTTGGAGCTTCTAGGAGCCTATCTAGCCAGTGGAAATTTCTTCTGGGAACTTAACCCAGAATATCTCGTACTGGTCGCTCAATATTTCTGAGTAAAAGACAACATCTCGTGTATCTTTCACATATTTTCCTCTCAACTCCACTTCTTTCCATATGAAGGTATTGCAATTTCTCTCCCACCACTAGTGAATATCGGATCTGTGAATCTACGGAAGCATTCTCCCTATATTTTCCCTTTTAACGCAGGTCCTGGCAACATAACCATTTTTTTGGCACAAAACTGATCAGACCAGGGTCCTTTTGAGGTTACCAACAAAAGAACCAAGTAATCTAGAGTGTTGGCATTTTTATCTCCTCCGAAGAGAAGAAGTCTCACTCGAAGAACAACCAAGACAAAAAGATAGGGAAGGGAAAGGAGAATACTTAGGTGGGTTTCCAGAATCTTCAAGATTCACCATGATCTTGTGCAAGATAGACTAACCACTGAACGGATCAGAATAATTCATATTGGAAATAAAGACAATCAAGTTGCGATAACATGTGTAAAGAGAGACAACACATTGATATTATAAAGCATAAAGAAGTACAGTAAGGAGACAATTCATGAGCATATACATAGAATGACATAGTAATTTCAAAATTTAAGTTACTTCTATATACATTATTAGCAAAGCTTCTAGGATACAATCTTAGAGATACAAATCAGTACTATGTTACAAGCTTTTGGATCGTGACACATGTCATAGAGATCTATATACCCTTTTCCAAACTGTATACAAATTACATTCACAGAGCCTTTAATCTATTTGCACCCTCTATACCATCTATGACAAAACCCAAAACCAAGCAACTACACCCAACCATACCCAATAATAACATCCAACCCTTTTACAATAATATGCATCTCATATATATAGGCTGAGTGGGATATTTAGGCTTTAGGCTCTGCATTCTTTCTTGTTCTTGTTCTATTGTAACTTAGTTTTCCTCACAAGTGTTGTGCTATCTCTTTTCGCAATCGTTTTTTGTTTCTTTTATTGCTCCACTATCAATCTCTTTTGTAGCTTGCACAACTCGTGTTTGACCAAAATTGGGACTGTAGTCCTCCTTGTGCAACTTTAAACCAAAAATGAAGGGACCAACAGATTGATAATCAATATCTATATATAGAATCTGAGACAAAATTAGTTGGGCCAATGTTAGGTACCAGATCTATTATATTAAGAAGAAAATAGAAATACTACAAAAATTACCAGAAAAACCAATTGTAGAGAATCACAACAAAAAATGATACCTTTATTGATAGAAAGAAATGTTCACTTTCCTTTTTGAAGGGGGGACCTATAACAGAGTAACACTCTATTACAATAATTCTCAAGACAAGGCTTTATCATGCCTTCTACTCTTATTATACTAATTCTAGCCTCTAAAGAACATTCTAGAGGAATATCTTTCTAGAAGAGGAAGCGTCTACTAGGTCTTCTTACATTGACTTGTCCACATTTATTAAATAAGAATTATTAACTAATGTCGGCCTTTATTACATGGAAAATATATTATTCTACCTATGTGAGGGGTTAGGGAGGTTATCTCCCTAACATGCCCTCCCCCTTGAAGAAAAACCTTGTCCTCAAGGATTGAGTTGATGAAATTGTTGCAAAATGGTGTCCAACTCCCAAATGGCATCTTTTGGAGTTGTATATTTCCAATGAAATTTAACTTCATTGATGGTGCATTGATAAATACAATGCTCTCGTTGGTCCAAGATTACTTGTTGCTACAACCAAATGGAACGTTATTCATCCAACTCAGGGAGACTGGTTTGTGTTTGGCACTTTGTTCCAATAACTTTCTTTAAGTATGAGACATGAAAAATAGAATGGAGATTAGAATGATTGGGCAGAGCTAATTGGTAGGCCACATACCCTGTTAAGACTCTATAAATTTGTTCGGTTGATAAAACAAATGACATAGGTAACCTACAAACCAAATTTAGAGCTAGGTACTAGCCTGCTCAACTTAGAGAGGGTTCTCTTGTGTCACTTGGTTTTTCTTTGACAATCAATGGCTAGGTTTTGTTGTTTTGGGGGGGGGTTTATAATTTTGTTGGAAAGGAAGGGGAGGGACACTTAGGGCTATGGAGTCAAACTTCTGAAAATGAATGGAAGCACTGACTAGTCAATAGAAATCTCTAGAGGATAAAGGCTAAATGAGGTAATAAATCTGAGTTATAATTTGTAAATTTTCACAGTGTAGGAAGAAAAGAAACCATATAACTACATCAGAGAATTAAATAAATGAATTCTGAATTAGTTAGGGAGAACTTAACATAGTTTAAATCACTACAGCCAAGAGCATCACAAGATGAATTATGGGCCTTTGACTATCCAATTTAAATAGAAGACAATGAAAATAAAATAAAAAATACAGGAAATACATACAAAGAGAGGAGACAAAAATCAGATCACCACCATTAGAATCGTTTCATGGAAACTTCGAGACTTTTGCATGTGTATTCAATTCAACTTCAGAAAATTACAATTTAAGTTTTGAACAGCTAAAATTGTGTCCTTGCACTTCTGCCAACACTAATACATTTGGAACTCCTAATATTTATACAAGTTTGAGTCCCTTTGGTTTGAAACCAATTACAATGATTTAAAAATGAAATGTTTCAGTTTCTTGAAATTGATTACAATAATTACAAGGAATAATTTTGGTTTTGGAACTGATTTACAATGATTAGCAAGAAAATGTTTGGTGATTTGGCTTCTAACTCCTCTGATGCTTCAGTTCCTTTCTTCACCAATTGTTATGTTCTGTTCTTCCACCTGATCTACCATATTCAATGACACATGTACATCATCTATTGGTCCCTGGAAAACTGCACTTTGTCTTACCCAGTCATATTATCTCCTTCCATTGCAAGTCAAAATGGATAGCATAGTCTATCATTTCCTTGATCAAGATCTCTAGGTCAATACTTGAATCATATGACATGACTGGTAGTCCAAGTTTGACTACTTTGAACTGATTCAGAATCTCAAAGTCTATAATTAGATGTTCAACCAATGTGGCTCCTTTCATATTTTCTTCCAGGGTTTCAAACTTGGAGTGATCCATCCTGCACTGAGTGAGGAGAGAATTGTATTCTTCCTAATCGTACAATTTTCCCTTTCCATCCCAAAATGGTGGGAGGCCTTTGATAAAAAAACTCTTCAAACAAATCCTTAAACTCTTGCACACTTTTCTCTATCTGTGTTGCCTTTGTTTGAGCTGATTTCAATAGGTTATGATTGGAAATAACCCTCATGGCCCAGATGATCAATGTAGTTATGTATTTAACTCCAATAGTCTGAAGTTCTGCAATAGGAATGGATTTGAGTAGATTTATGGCATTTTTTTCCCATTCTAATGGCTTCTTTGCTAAAGTCTCATTCACAATAGTGCACCTGCTTCTGGTTGTGATGGCTATGTTGTCTTTATCATTGATGAAATTCAAATACACTTTGAACTTGGCAGCTTTAGCAACTATAGAGTCATGCATGATGTGCTTGGCTCCTTGCAACATGCCTTTGCCTCTCAATCTTATCTTCAACTTATCTATCCTTTCCTGCAAGGCTCAATTATCCTTTTGTAATTGAGCCATTTTTTCATCCTTTTCTTTCATCTCTTGCTTTAATTTTTCTATGTTCCCTTTTAGCCCTTTGATTTCTCCTTCTTTCAAGATGACTTGTGACATGGACTGGACCAGTCCTTCAGTGCTTGGACCAGCTTCTACAGAAGGAGATAAAAATACAACCTTCTTCAACAATTCTTTCTATCCTTGTGACCAATCCACCTTTTCTTGTTCTAGCCGCAATGCCTTAGCCTTGTATTCCAATGCCTCTTGATGAAGTGTCTCATTTTCTTGTTCTAAAGCAACCTATTATGTTGTTTGTGGATTCTCTATGGCAGACATTTTCATTTTCTTCTTCAATCTCATCCAATGAGGATTTCACCCCTTGGGGCCATTCAGATTCCAGCCTCTTGACCTAATTCTTCCAAGCTGTGCTAGATGCTTTTTCTTGCCTCAATTTCCCTTCCAATTTCATTGCATAAGATGAAAACTTTGAATTCTTCAAGCTTAAAATCATGTAGTCAGAATACAACATATCACTAATGTTCCTATGGAATTTGACTTTGTCTGGAGCACTGATGTTGGCATACCCTATCTTCATCTGCAACTACAATCTTAAAGGCCCTCTTCTCAATATCCCTTACTGTGAACAGAGAAGATTTGTGCTGAGAAATATTTTCCACTTCAGGGACTAATTCCATCATCTCACCAAGAGCCCTGTTTCCTTTCTCAGCATACTATTTTTCCAAATATTCTTTAGATTGATAAGTTGCCCTAGATGTTTTATCAAAGATGTGTTTTTTGTTGCTAAAGGTTCTTGAGCCACCTTCACTTTGGAGTTTTCTTCACTTTTCAACCTCTACATTGCTAGTACCATTGTCCACCATATTCTGATTTAATTGTTCTTTACGCTCCTCCTCCTCTAAATCCACTATCTGTGGAGACT
>ML811952.1:30396-59054 GCA_009831015.1 Picea engelmannii
ATTTTGAAAGAAGTACTTAACCAAGAGATAATATGACAGAAAGATGAAAGAGTTCTTTGAACTCAAGCTGGGCAGCATAACCATTGATGAATATGAATGACAGTTTTTGGAATTGTTGAAGTATGTTCCTTTCATCAAGGATGAGACTGTCAAAATTCAAAGCTATCTGAGTGGACTGCCATCTTCCATCAGTGACAAGATGTAGTATGATGACCCAAATACTATGGAAGAAACTTTAAGGAGAGAAAAATGCTTATATGATCAGCAAAAATAAAATCCTACTTTCCAAAAATCTTGGGAAGACAAGAAGAAGTTTAAGAGGGAGCAGAGGAAAAAGGGAAACAAACCACCATTTTTCAGGAACAGTCCTCAAGGATAGATGTCTTTTAGAGAGCCCAGGAAGGTTGAAGTGGGTGGGAAAATTCCAAGACATCCACCTATGGAATGTTGGGGCTATAAAGGAAATCATAGGTACAGATATTTCCCCCACAACAATGACAAAGTGAGATTTTTCCACAATGTTCAGCAGGCAGAAACAGTGGAGGACATGGGTAGCAGAGTACCAAGGATCTATGCAGACCTGGACAACAAGCAAGCATAATATCAGTTGCACATGATTGAAGTGGAAGGTATGATCAACAACCATGCCTTTACTATTTTAATTGATTTAGGGGCTAGCCATAGTTATATAGATCCTAGAGTGGTGGAAAGTTTACAATTGTCGAGAAGCAAACATGAAAAGTCTTGGTTAGTGCAGTTGGCTATAGGAACCAAGAGAAAAGTAATTGGTTTGGTTAAGTCTTGTTCTATGGACATGAATGGACTGAGCACAAAGGTTGAATTGAACATTCTACCTTTAGGTTCTTATGATTGTCTAATTGGGATGGATTGGTTGGACCAGCACCATGCCATCTTGGACTGTCATAACAAGGAATTCACTTGCCTGGGTGAGGAAGGGAATCATAGAACAGTCCAAGGAATTCCCAGAGTTGTTGTTATCAGAGAAACCTTAGCAATGCAACTGAATAAGTGCTACAGAAAAGGATGTCAAATATTTGCAGCCTGTTAAGAACCAAATAACAATATAGTATAGAAAAACCTCAGAAAAATTACTCAACGCCTTGAAAAAGAGATAATTTCAGATAATAATTCTCTTTGAGGGGGCAACCTCCTTTTACCCCACTTAAATGTTCAAGTACAAGATGATTCAAAATGAAAATGTCTCCTCGGTATATATAGGAGAATAGGAGGTATAATTACAACTAATGGCCTAAAGCCGACATAAACAAAATAACATTACTAATATAGTATGCCCCAATTAAGGGGTAATGAGCCAATATTATGGCTTAACATGCCCCTCCCCTTGAGACAAGTGTTTCCCACAACGCTTGAGTAAATCTGGATGCTTCTATATAAAAGACTCATCTTCCCAAGTGGAATCTTCAGCCGATAGTTTCCTCCATTTAATGAAATACTTTGAAATGGATGTATTCATCAGCTGGCGAATTCTTGTGTCAGTGATGGCTTCAGGATCCAATATGATTTTTTCTTCCTCGTCAAGTTCTGGAAATATAGTTTGAACTGGGATCTTGTCCCCTATAACCTTCTTTGAACTGGGATCTTGTCCCCTATAACCTTCTTTAGCCATAGCCATATTTTTACTTTCAACATTTCATTCCACCTTAAATGCATTCTCCAATGATTTGGGTTCCCAAAGGCGAACCTCATGTTGAATGTTATCCTTTAAAGTTCCTATGAATACATCAATCAAGTGATCATATGGAATATCATTTACCTTTACATTCAGTCTTTGGAAGTTCTCAATGTGCTTGGTAACTGAACCCTTTTGCTTGAGATTTATCAATTGGCTAAAGAAGGTATTGCTCATTGTATCCTCATAGTGTGCTATCATTTCATCCATGAAAATTGTCCAAGTGACGACTGATTTGCGAGAACAAATCCATCGATACCATAAAAATTGATTAGTTTCTAAATATAAAGAAGCAATTTGTACCTTTTGTGTATGTGGCACATTATGGAGATCAAAGAATTGCTCCATCTGAGGTATCCATGTGATTGGGTCCTTGCCATCAAACTTCCTCATATCAATCTTAGGAACGTGGTTGCTCTTCAAACCAAATTTGGAGTTTATCCATTCTTGATTCACCTTCCTTGTGTCCTCATCATGAATTTCATGGGATGCATTTTCACTTTCAGGTGTCTTCTCTATTACAAAATTTTTCAATACTTCCATGATATCCCCTTTTAAACCCTCCATCATCTCTTGTAGTTCACCTTTTGTTACTATCTTATGTTGTAAATCATTTATGTCCCTACACATTTCTTCACCTTCATCAAGAGTCCAAGTAGGATTTTTTGGAGGCTTATTGGTGTAGAAGTTCCCTTTTTGGGTGGCATGTTTGTCAAGTATCACTTTTGAACCTTGATTTTGAGGTGGTTCTGCTAGACAATCTTTCTTTAGTTGTATCTCCCATGTTTTGGCCCTTCTAGGTATGAAACTTTATTTTATGTAGTTCTATGATATTTCTTATCTACAATTCCATAGGTCTGATCAGAATTGGATGTGCCAAGTGGAATTTACAGTAACTTCCCCACAACTTGTCGATTTTTGGACTTTCCAGAAGATCTCACTTGTATAGCGTGCCCCGCACAAAATAATTGATATAAAATTTTGAAACTCACACTAGAAATAATATTGACTGTCCACAATCCAGTGAAACTAGTCCCACTTAATTTGGATACTCTAGGAATACATTATGATTGTTTTACCTGGAACACCTTCTTGAGACTAGTCAATAGGACTAGTCAGATACCCTATCTTACACAGGGTGTATCTACAAATTTAAGATGACACGGAAGCTAAAAATTTTACCACAAATACTTTACTAATTTTTGTGAATATCCTCTGGATTTTAGGGTCTGAAACATTACAAAAAAATATATATAGCGAAAATTATGCAATGACTCAGTTCAGGATGATTCCAGAACCTTATCTTGTACAGGCTGTCTCTCCGAAAGTGTAAGGCCTTAAGAGCTAAATTTTGAACCCAACATACCTTTATTTGTCTAATAAATATCCTCTAAGTCATTCCTTCTAAAACATTTTATAAAAATAGCTATAGCAAAAATTCCAAGGTGTCTCAGTTGTAGCAGCGAAACCCCAAGACCTTGAGCTCTGATATCATATGTTAAGAACCAAATATCAATATAGCATAGAAAAACCTCAGAAAAAGTACTCAACACCTTGAAAAAGAGATAATTTCATATAATAATCCTCTCTGAGGGGGCAACCTCCTTTTACCCCACTTAAATGTTCAAGTATAAGATGATTCAAAATGGAAATGTCTCCTTAGTATATATATAGGAGACTAGGAGGTATAATTATAACTAATGGCCTAAAGCCGACACAAATAAAATAACATTACTAATATAATATGCCCCAATTAAGGGGTAATGAGCCAATATTAGGGCTTAACATATTGGTTGGACCAGCACCATGCCATCTTGGACTGTCATAATAAGGAATTCACTTGCCTGGGTGAGGAAGGGAATCGGAGAACAGTCCAAGAAATTCCCAGAGTTGTTGTTATCAGAGAAATCTCAGCAATGCAACTGAAGAAGTGCTACAGAAAAGGTTGTCAATTATTTGCAGCCCATGTGGAGGAAGCATCTAAGGTTTAAGTCTCAAATATTGGATATCATGCGGTACTAAAGGAGTTTGAAGATGTATTACAGGAGGTACCTGGACTACCTCCGAAAAGAGATATCGACTTCTCTGTAAACTTGATGCCTGGAGCACCTCCAGTGTCAAAAGCTCCTTACAAAATGGGTACACCAGAGCTGAGAGAGATGTAATTGTAGCTTGAAGAGATTCTGAAGAAGGGGTATATATGCCCAAGTGTGTCACCTTGGGGTGCCCCAGTCCTGTTCGTGAAGAAGAAAGATGTGATGTTGAGATTGTGTATCGATTTCAGACAATTGAAGAAAGTAACTATAAAGAACAAATATCCTCTGTTGAGGATTGATGAGCTCTTCAATCAGTTGAAGGATGCGAAGATATTTTTGAAGATAGATCTAAGGTCGAGATATCACGAAGTAAGAATAAAGGATGAATACATTAGCAGGACCACCTTTACAAGAAGGTATGGTCATTACGAGTTCACAGTGGTGTCGCTTGGGCTGTCGAATGCACCCGTTGTTTTTATGTGCCTAATGAATGGTGTATTTAGGGACTATATAGACAAGTTTGTCATAGTATTCCTAGATGATATCCTGGTGTATTTCAAGTTGGAGGAAGAGCATGAACAACATATGAGGATTGTGTTGCAGGTGCTAAGAGAGCACTAATTGTATGCCAAGTTGAGCAAGTGCTCATTTTATCAGGAGTATATCCATTACTTGGGGCATATTATTTCGAATGATGGGATAGTTGTAGATCCTGAAAAGATTGAGGTCATCAGAGAATGGTCAGCGCCAAAGAATGTGACAAAAGTCAGATCCTTTATGGGTCTAGTTGCTTATTACAAAAGGTTTATCGCAGGGTTCTCAAGAATACCTCACCCTATCACTTCCTTGCAAAGGAAGGAGAAGAAGTTTCAATGGACAGAGGATTGTGAGAAAATCTTCTAGCAATTGAAGCAGTTGTTAACCAGTGCTCCAATCTTGAGGATTGCAGATCTGAATGAAGACTTTATAGTGTGTACAGATGCATGCAAAGAAGGACTAGGAGGAGTCCTCGGTCAGAATGGATTTGTAATTTGTTATGAATCCAGAAAGTTGAAAGAGCAGGAAAGGAACTATGCAACTCATGATTTGGAATCGACATCCATAGTACACACTCAAAATAAGTGGAGGCATTACCTCATGGGAAGGAGGTTTGAATTGAGAACAGACCATAACAGTCTGAAGTATTTGTTTGATCAGCCAACCTTGAATGCTAGATAGAGTAGGTGGTTGGAGTTTCTCTGTGAGTATGATTTTGATATCAAGCATATCAAAGGGAAGGAGAATAAAGTGGTTGATGCACTCAACAGGAGAGTACGCAAATTACATGCTACAACGATTAGCATGTACCAAACTGTTATTAAAAACAAAATTTTGGAGGCTGCAAATATAGATTTGTAGTACAGGGGTTTGGTAGCAAAGCTACAGCAAGGTAATATGCCACAGAAAGTGGAGATTTATAAAATGGAAACTGATGGAATACTTTTGTACAAGAAGAGAATTTATGTACCTAATGTTCAGGACTTGAAACTTATGATTTTGCATGAGATGCATAATGTGCCTTATGTAGGGCACCATGGATATCAAAAAACTATGGCAGTAGTCAAGAGCCATTATTTTTGGCCAGGTATGAAGAAATATATTGTAGAATACATCGCTATATGTATGGAGTGTCAAAAAGTTAAAACTAAGCACAGGCACCCAGTAGGTTTGCTACAGCCTTTACCCATTCCTGAGTGGAAGTGAGAAGTGGTGACAATGGATTTCATCACAGGATTGCCTAGAACTAGCAAGCAACATGATTCAATCATGGTGGTGGTGGACAAGCTTACGAAAGCTATCCATTTTATTCCATTAAATACTACTCACGAGGTAGCTAACATTGTTGATATTTTTATGAGGGAAATAGCACGATTGCAAGGTATTCCCAAGACAATTGTGTCTGAGAGGGACCCGAAATTTACCTCCAATTTCTGGAAGGGATTGTTCAAAGGATTCGGAACGAATCTAAACTTTAGCACTGCTTATCATCCTGAATTTGATGGGAAAATAGAGAGCGTGAACCAAGTGATAGAAGACATGCTAAGGATGTATGCGATGGATAAATCGTCTAAATGGGAAGACTACCTACACTTGGTAGAATTTGCCTACAACAATGGGTATCAAGCATCATTGAAGATGATCATATTTGAAGCACTTTATGGCAGAAAGTGCAATACTCCAGTAAGTTGAGATAATCCAGCTGATAGAGAAGTGGTTGGGCTAGAGTTTCTCAAGGAAATGAAAGAACAAATGCTCAAGATTAAGCTGAATTTGAAAGTTGCCCAAGACAAGAAAAAGAGTTATGCTGATAAAAACAAAATCCATAGGGAATTCAAAGTGGGTGATCATGTTTTTCTGAAAGTAAAAGCTAACAGAAGTTCCCTGAAGCTGGGAAATTGTTCCAAGTTAGCAGCCATATTTTGTGGGCCATTTGAAATCCTAGAAAGGATAGGATCACTAGTTGCATATATGCTTGCATTACCTACATCCCTGACTGTACATAATGTGTTTCATTTTTCATTGCTTAAGAAATATATACTTGATGTTAATCATGTAATCGATTGGAATGTGATTCAGGTGGAGCAAGAAGGTGTCTTGCAAGTGCATCTGGTGCGTATACTGGACCGAAAAAGCAAGCAGCTCTGGAATTGAGCCATAGGGCTTGTAAAAGTCCAGTGGATCTGGTACAGTCCTGAGGATGCAACATGGGAGCATGAATATGCTATGCGGGTAGAGTACCCACATATTTTTGAAGATTTTGGAAATATTGTTGTTGTTTTGTAAATAAGTTGCACTGAGGATAGTGCAAAAATAAGGGGAGGGGATTGTAATACCCCAAGATTGAGCCCCTTCTGAATCGTAATTTTTTCTTATAGGCTGGTGAGCCAAGTGGTTGTAAGATGAAAGAATTATGTGTTATTAGGCTGGTGAGCCAGATGCCAAGGCAAAGAGCCTGATATTTTGTTTGTATATGTAATTATGCAGATCATTATAAAAATATAAACATTGTTCCATGTAGACCCTCCACGAAGAAGAGTTATGGGGGACTAAGCTCCACTAGGTAGGGTAAGGAAGGGGGCTAAGTATTTGGACCTAGGGGATAAGTTAGGGGGCTTACCTCTAGAGGAATAATATACTAATATTATTTTCTGAAGACTAAAGTGAACATTGTATGTTTTATTATCCTAAGTTCCTAGTGGCTGGGGATGTAAGCTAAATGGAGCGCATGTAGCTCTGGGAAGACAAGTGTCGACATGGGCTTATGCAGTTAAAATCTGAAGCGTCGGTTGTTTCGGGGGGCTCACGAGTCATTTTTATGCCATCCTCTGTCTGAGTTCACGGGTTGTACTCTGTCTAAATTGTTCTTGCCTCTGTGTTTTCATCGGCATACCCGCGCACAATGAAGGGAACCCTCACGAGAAGGTTGGTCGGCCTGCCATTCTCCCATCCTGTTCGTGAACCATTCTTTCCTTTGTGTCGTCTGACCCCGGCATACCTCTTGCACCTCTAAAGCTGGAAACAAAAAAGTCGTCCTATGTTGTTTCCTGTGAAGCCTGACACAATTGTAATCGCCTAAGTTGTGTTGTGACTTAGCGTTAGGTTGTTGTCTTGTTGGGTGTCCATACCCATTTTTCCCTGTTGCTATTATTGTTGTTTTTGTTGTCAATCATACTCGGTTGTATCTGAGTCAAAGACTAGTTATCAAACCTGTGAGAAGCTCTCCCATGTGAGAGAGTCTGTTGGGAAGTCAGTTCTCCTAGAAGGGAGTCCCGTAGCAGCCGCAATACTCTGAGACTTCTGGTCCAGCCTGTTGTTGAAGACCAAGGTAAGGGAGGTGTACTGGTCGAAGGACTTGTATTAGTGAAGGTGTATCCTCCTGAGGTGGAGCAGGTGTGTGGGGAATGAGGGTCTGTGCGTTGTGGGCATAAGTGGCTCATGGGATAAAAGATCCTTCTTGTTTCTTTGTGCAACTTCCTTGTTGTCCTTGCCAAGCCTAGAATTACCTCCTTGGTGGAGTTTAGTCCCAGCTCGGGGTGACCTACTGTTGAGAGTGAGGAGTAGTGCGGTCTAAGGCTGGGAGGTTTGTGGAAGGTCTGTGCTCAGTTGGTGGATTTACCGGAGATAAAAGATAAGTATCATAACTGTGTTTAATTATGTATTTAAAGTATGTTGTTGTGATGCTGTATTTATTCATGTATTTTGTTGCATGTATGAATTGCTCTTAATTCTATTTAATTTTGTATGATGGCAGTAACTCTATGTTAGTTGTGTTAATTTCATTTGAATGCATGTTATATATATAAGTTGTAAATTTTGCATGGTAGCATTACCCAGTTTGTGAATAGTCGGGGATGTTACAATACCTAGAGTAGGGTGTCAATAAGATGTAGTCATACAAAGGATTAACCAATTGGACTCCAAATATGATGATTAGATAAATTCCATCCGGGGAATTGAATTGGTAGGGGATGAGGATAATACAGAGGAACCGGAGAATTATTACGATGCTAGAGAAGATGATGAAAAGGATCTAGAGACAAATGACTAGACTAGGGGAGTAGAAGGCATCCCATGCATTCCCATTGAAGTCGACTCAAACCAAGAGGATTGACTCCCAATATTTACACTACATGGTGCAGTTATCTCCCAAAATTTCCATTGATAGCTCAGACTATGGCCTCTTTGGGAATAAGTTAAAAAAAAAACACTAGCAATTTCATTTTTTGTTGACATTACAACATAAGTATGCTAGTTAAGCCTATAGAAAAAGCAATGGGTTTGCTCAAAGATAGAAAAACACAAGAAATGCACATTTTTTTGAACTCTAGGTGGTAGGTTTTTCTTTATAGAACCTAACACGTGTCAATATGTATTTCTCATGTGAATACAAATATATAATAAACTAACTATTAAAAAACTATACAATACTTATTAAGATTTAAAAATAATGAAGATTATAGTCAATTTACTACATTTTAATTTTACTATAGATGCTTTTTTTAACTAAAAACTACTGAGCTTTTTATATTATATACAATAAAGAGTTATAATCTATTTAGGAGAATCTGTCAAACAAGAAACCAGATTCCTACCCTAGAATAATTTAGCCAAGTTTTCATAGTAATGTTATCAAGTTTGGGATCACCAAAAAAACTATAAGTCTGGAGATTGATCATGCACTTCTATCACTATCTATCTAAGTTCTATATACTCTATGCCTACTAAGATAACTTTAATCATATGAAACATCAACATAGAAGCTAAATCAAACATGGTTTCCCTGTGCTCTTGCCTGGTGATGAGCTGCCTTAGTGTCAACTCTAGTCATTGTGGCAGCCTCATATTCTTCCACATAAATTGGGAAGTTTTTTGAACTTGATGGGCTCATAGTTCCCTCTATCTCCTTTTGTTGCTTAGGACATTGATCTCCTAGGGCAACCTTGAAATAGATTCCATGTTGGGACTTGTAGAATAACTCAAATTTCCCCTCAAAAATTATGAGTGCATGCATAATGTCCCTTTGTTCCCTCATCCTCTTTTCCAATGCCTGCCCAACCATTGCCTTGACTATCCAATATGTTTATGCTATCTTGAAGTACATATTTTCTCTAGTCCTAGAATAATATGGGTCCTCTACCTAGTCTTGAACCTCCTCCAAAATCTCCTCTTCTATCATTGTTTTTCTCTCGCGTCATACCTCTTCTTCTACCTCCTCGTTTGCCTTTTCTTCTGCCTCTGAGCATAGTTTTTTATACTAATATCTCGTCAGCCAAGCCTCTCGGTCTGCATGAGTCTTGTTCATAGGTCCCTGGGAAGAAAAAGATTCTTCATTGCTACCCACTTGTTGACTGACCTTCTCCTTCTTTATCTAAACTCTAGCCATACTAGACACAACTATATCTCTAAACTTACCAAAGGAAAGAGGTAGATGCTTCCAATTTTCCACACACTTTACCAAGTTGTTATTTCCATCACTCCTTGCCTAGGTATTGACCACCTTATGCTTGTCGGTAGGCATTATATTCTTTGCATGTGTGTGGGGGGGGGTGTCAGATTTAATGATTGTGTTTAATGATACCCCCCTTCGTTCTTTGTGTCATGTGTGTTGAGTGAATTACTAGGGGGGGGGGGACGGGATTTCCCCCCTGGTTTCACAAAGTGTTCAGGTCAACACCCCGAATTTTTTGTATTTGGGTGGTTTTATCTATTTTAGCATTTTTGTTATTTTTAGTGGTTTTCTAAATTAATCCCGGATTAAGGGATCAGGGTTTTGGTAGTTGCAAAATACCTAAAATATTGTTTATATATTGTATTGTGAATGGTGAAATTAATAAAAATGAATATTTTAGAGGTGTGACACCAAGGAAGGTTGGTTTTCTCCCAGTTAAGGGTTTCCAGCATAAATCTTTGTGTACTATATGTGTGAACCATTAATTGTTTTTTTATTTTTCTTAGAATCTTTATGCATTACTTTACTTCATAGGTTTAAAACTTACATGTGGTATCAGAGCGCGTTTTTGGGTTCATGGGAATGCCTTTGTTGTTAAGGGTTTGGCTCGGTCTTGATATATCAAGTTTATCTTGGGTCTGTGATAAACCTGAGTTCAATGGGAGCTTTGCAATGGTGATTTGTGTGTTGATAGAGAATGTCTAGCAGTTATAGAATTGAGATTGATAAATTCAACGGTAAAACTTTGAGTTATGGAAGCTCAAGATGGAGGACCTTCTTGTAGATAAAGAATAATGAATCATTGTGGATCCCAGTACATGACCTATTGGTACACAACCTACAGGTACAAAAGCTACTATTACACAATCTACTAGTACTCAATCTATTGGTATGTCGCAAGACGATTGGGAGAAGTTGGATAGAAGAGCAAGGAGTATGATTTTGACTCTACCTAGATGATTCAGTGTTATTGAATGTCTCAGGAGAATCTACAACCAAGGAACTATGGGAAAAGTTCAGGAATTTGTATCAGTCAAAGTCCCTAGTAAAAAATTTGTTTCTTTAAAAGAAGTTGTATCATCTTAGGATGCAAGATGGAGATTCTGTGACAAAGCATCTAAATGTCTTAAATAATATGGTAAGTCAACTTGGATTTGTTAATATTATGCTTGTAGAAGAATATAAGTGTATTACTTTTTTATATTATTTTCCAAACTCCTGGGATAATCTGGTTGTAGCAATTGATAATACTAATCAAACTACATTGAAGTATGAGGATGTAGTTTCATCCTTGTTATCGGAAGAGATGAGGCAGAAAAACATGGATAGTCATAGCACAGATACTTGTTTGTAATATGTTGTCCCAAAGATAGGGATACAAATAAGTATTCAATGGGAGATATAAATATAAAGGTAGATCTAAATCCCCAGGAAAATCTTTGAGGAAATGTTGGAAATGTGGTAAAGTTTCGAATTATAAGAAAGATTGCAGGTCTAAGAAATTTTATAAAGAAAATGGATTTGATGGTTCCTCTTCCATAGAGGCAAAAACCTCCACAAAAGAAGGAGGCGATGTTTACCTAGCATCTACAGGTACAAATGCAGATCAAAATGCATGGTTTATCGATTCAAGTGCATCATTTCATATGACTCCTCACAGGGAGTGGTTCAATGAATATGAAAAGTATGATGGTGGTGATGTCTTCCTAGGAGATGACTCGACAACCACAACCATGGGATGTGAAAGGGTTAAGTTGTTGCTAAAATATGGAAGGATTGGAACTCTCCCTGGAGTTCTGAACATCCTAGATCTAGCCAAGAGCCTAATATCTATAAGTAAGTTGGATGATGTAGGTGCGTATACTTTATTGGGAAAGGGAAATTGCAATATGGTTAGAGGAGCAATGGTATCCCAGTAGATTGTTGTGGATCTTGGTACACGACCTACCAGTACACAACCTACAGGTAAACAAACTACTATTACACAAACTACTGGTACACAAACTACTAGTACTCAATCTATTGGTATATCGCAAGAAGATTGGGAGAAGTTGGATAGAAGAGAAAGGAGTACGATTTTGACTCTGCCTGGATGATTTGGTGTTATTGAATGTGTCAAGAGAATCTACAACCAAGGAACTATGAGAAAAGTTGGGGAATTTTTATCAGTCAAAGTCCCTGGTAAACAAGTTGTTTCTTCAAAAGAAGTTGTATCATCTTAGGATGGAGGATGGAGATTTTGTGACATGGCATCTAAATGTCTTCAATACTTTGGCAAGTCAACTTGGATCTGTTAATATTACGCTTGTAGAAGAAGAAATGTGTATTACTTTCTTATGTTCTTTGCTAGACTCCTGAGATAATCTGGTTGTAACAATTGATAGTGCTAATCAATATGCATTGAAGTATGAGGATGTAGTTTCATCCTTGTTATCGAAAGAGATGAGGTGAAAAAACATGGATAATCATAGCATAGATGCTTTGTTTGTAAGAGGTCGTCCCAAAGATAGGGATACAAATAAGTATTAGAAGGGAGATCTAAATCTAAAGGTAGATCTAAATCCCCAGGAAAATATTTGAGGAAATGTTGGAAATGTGGTAAAGTTGGTCATTATAAGAAAGATTGCAAGTCTAAGAAAGTTGATAAAGCAAATGGATTTGATGATTCCTCTTCCATAGAGACGAAAACCTCCATAGAAGAAGGAGGTGATGTTTACCTATCATCTACATGTACACATGCAGATCAGTATGTATGGTTGATCGATTCAGGTGCATCATTTCATATGACTCCTCACAGGGAGTGGTTCAGTGAATATGAAATGTATGATGGTGGTGATGTCTTCCTAGGAGATGGCTCGACAACCAAAACCATGGGACGTGGAAGGGTTAAGTTGTTGCTGAAAAATGGAAGGATTGAAACTCTCCCTGGAGTTCTGAACATCCTAGATCTAGCCAAGAGCCTAATATCTATAATTAAGTTGGATGATGTAGGTGCATATACTTTATTGGGAACGGGAACTTGCAATATGGTTAGAGGAGCGATGGTGTTGATGAGGAGAGTTCAATGTGGAACTTTGTACAAGTTGTTGGGAAGCAATTATACTGGTGGGTGTAACAGTTTTCTAGTCCCTGAGTAGAGAAATAAAGAATACAAGATCCATATTGTCCCTAGAAAGAATAGCATGCTATGGCATCAAAGACTGGGACATATTGGAGAAAAGGGCCTTCGAACACAACGTGGTAAAGGTATGGTTCAAGGTATGTCTAATTGCACCCTAGATTTTGATTTTTGTGAACATTGCATATATGGTCAACACAATCGATTAAGATTCCCATCTGGTGCTACAAGAGCAAAGGGGATATTAGAGTTGATACATAGTGATGTGTTTGGACCTATGCCCATTCCATCACTAGGTAAATATGTGTATTATGTTTCATTCATAGATGATTTCTCAAGGAACAGATAGATTTATTTTCTCAGGAAGAAATATGAGGTATTCGATAAATTTAAAGAGTTTAAGGCTTTGATGGAAAATCATACATAGAATAAAATAAAGGTTTTGAGGAAAGATAATGGTGGAGAATTATGTAGGAATGAATTCGAAGAGTTATGTAAGAAGTGTGGTATAGAAGGGCAGAAGACTACTCCATACACACCTCAATAGAATGGGGTTGCAGAAAGGATGAACATGAAGTTGATGGAAAAAGCAAGGAGCATGCTCAATGGTGTCAGGTTAGGACAAGAATTCTGGGCAGAGGTAGTGGGTATTGCATGTTACCTGGTAAATATATGATCTAGGAGGATCTCCACACAAGGATTCAATACTTTGCACACCTTGAAGAAGATCATTAAATTGTTGATTGATGATAGGTGGAAAAGTTTAAAAGGAATGATTAATGCTAAAAAAAATGATTAATACTTTAAATGAGTATGAGAATCTCATGCATTCCTCATTCAAATTGGAAAAATGATTAATACTTGGAGTGAGTGGAATTACTCATGTATTTTTCATTTAATTTGCAAAAATGGAAATCAGATTTGTGTGAGAATCCACCTCAAAAATTAGTTTCCTAGTTTTAAGGGGAAGTTGGGAGTCTCACGAGTTGGTTTGGGATTCTTCCTCATTTTATGACAAGTGGTTTCCTAGTCTCAAGGGGAAGTTAAGGGTCTCATAGGTTGGTTGAGATGCTTTCTCATTTTTGTCCTTGAGTTGTTATTTAGATCCTAAATTTGTGAATATTGTCTCCTTGAATTATGGATAGAGAGAAACTATATAAATTCCTTATGTAAGCATTGTGGAGGAGGCCCTTTGAGGCCCCTTTAAGCCCCTTGGAGAGAGAGCTTTGCATTGTGAGAAATGTAGTCCTTCTGGTGTCTGAAGAAATGTCACTTATGTGAGAGCCTTAAGTTCTTTGTGTAAGAGAAGGTTGCTCTAGGTTTTCAACCTTGTAAGGAGCATGTACCATATTTTGTGAGAAGGTTTCAGCCTTGGCTAAAGGAAGGACAATAAAGTGAATCGTATTCGAAGCAGATCTGGAGATGTAACCAAAAGAGTATGGTGAACTTCGTTAACACATGGGTGTCAAAATTATGTGTGTGAGTTTTGATTGCATTCTCTCTTGATTAAGTAGATATTTAATTACACATATGCACATAATTATGACAATTTTCTCACGTTTATATGAAATGCTTAATGATTGTTTGCTCATGTTCACATGTGATTAAGCATCAGTAAAAGATCCTCATCATAGGATTTTTGTAGAGAAATATCTCACATAAATTCTTGGATCAAGTCGCATCAGAGCAGATCTGACCAGTTTTGCAGATTGTGAATAATCATGGGTAGTAATATCAGGGACCGTACAGGTTGCTTGGTTGCAATCCAAGAAGAAGACAACATTTAAGGGGGAATTCGTCGATTTTGGAGTACTTGTTGGTAAAATTTATATCTCTTTCAATATTTATTTGTTTTTAACAATTTCAATTGCATTGGAAACTAGATACCAAGATGCACCAAAGAGTATTTTTTTTCCTCAATATCCATCTTTATTTATAAGATATACATCCCATAAGAACCGGATTTTGTACAGTCACGGGATATGCAGTCACTAAAATGCAGATTGCGGACAGCATACACAATGGATTTGAGCAAATGATATGGTGTTGGAAATCTCTTTCAGATCTTTCAATGGTGAATAAAATCCCTCTCATTATTGATTGAACAAATCAATGTTTAAAGATAAAATGTTGTTGATACAATTCGCCCAAAAATGGGAAAATGAATGTTGAAAATGAAAAAATGTTTTTTCTCTCAGTAGAAGCTTTTGTTTTCTGAGATAGAGGTTGTAAATAGAATACCTAGGTGGTTACACAAATGAGTATCTTTTTTTTTTATTGACATCTTGAATTGTGAACTCACATTGAAGCAAATCACCCCAAAAAGAATTAATTAGTTGTTGTACGAACTGCAAACTTCAGACAGATTCCACAGCCTCTACAAAGCATTTCAGAGGGCATATGGTAGTTCATTTTGAAGGATTCTTTGTTATCTCAAATGGGAATTTTACATAATTTGATTATGTTTTCTAGTTTATGACATGTCGTTGTTTGAAGTCACATAGTTCTGGAGACAATAGACTTGTGTGCCCCTTGTGTTTCAAGAAGTATTTTCTCACTCCACGAGTTAAAAGAGACCAATTATTTTATATTAAAAGAAATATCTCATCAAAATCTCAAACGGGTCTTCGACATAATTGATTTCATCCCTTGTAACAAAAAGTTATGAAAAAAATAATAGTTATCGTGCACAATGCTCAATTGTTTACAAAGGATGTGAGTTTGTATATTTTATTGCAAAATGAAGTCATGGATTAGGAATTGATCCAATCACAAGTTGTAATATGGTCAAAATCTTTGCCATATAATCATTTTAATATGGTTTTTTCTTTTAAATGTTTCATTTGGTAACAAGGGGCATTCAACTTGAGAGGTTTTTAGAGTGAGAGGCATCATATTTGTTTGCAAAAAGCTTATTTGGCATCATTGAAAGACCATTATTGGTGTAAGGAAATATTTGTAGTGACTACAATATTTGTAATCCATGTATGTTGCATGTAATCCCTCAAGAAGTGGGAACGTATAATTGTGAATCATTGAAAGGACTCAAAACCATCTTGTTTTTTCCTTAGACCACCCTGAAATTGAATAAGGGGGTCCACAAGATAATTTCATTTGAGTGTAATTCAATCCATTCATAGTGGCTATTCGAAGGTTTGATTAATATCTTTATGTTAGATTCTCCTATTTTCTCCAATTATAATTTGGAAGTGCATATTTGAAGGCATTTGCAGAAGACAACCATGGGCAAAGGATTGAAGTGAGCGAGACTTCAAGAGTTGGAAGAAATCAACCAATGCATTCAAGAAGAGAATGAAGAGATCGGGAGGATTCTACAAGTTGTAGAGGATGAGAAGCATAAATTGAGACTCATGTTAGAGAAGACTATGGACAAACAAGTTGAAGAATGTTCCACTATAGAGGAGGCAGAAATTCCCTCTAAGATCAGACCAACTTGTGGCCATGACAGGTATATTAGTTATGATTCTTGTCATGAAAGTGTTGATTGTTGCACATATTTTCAGATAATAGAGGATGTTCTTCAGACACCAGGTAACCAAGGTGGTTTCCTAGAAGCTTCATCCTCATACAAACCAGGACAAAATGAGAAGTTGGCCAAAATTTACGAAGATGACCAAGTGTCACAAACATGAATGGAGGTAAATAATTCTCCATGTTCAATTCCTTCCATTATTAATGATGATGCTTCTTTTGGATTTTTTGAAAGACACACCAAGGGAATTGGCTTGAAGTTGCTAAGGAATATGGGGTATAAAGGAGGAAGCCTTGGTATTAATGGCCAAGGAATAATTCAACCACTGGAGTTTATGGGAAGGCCCCAGTATGTAGGATTCAGATATGGTAAAGGAGAATGCTCAAAAGCAATAGAACCAAGTAATTCATCAAGCAAAAAGATTGAATCATTACCAACACCATCCCAGAAAAGTAATGGCACATCACTTTTTGAAATTGATATATTTAGCAAGAGATTCTGGAGGAAATCAAACTCTCCTTGAAAAGCTTGGGATAGAAAGAGTGTTGTAAAGTGTTGGAAGAGAAAAACTCGTTATAGTTAAGGCAAGATGGGCATGAAGGCACACAACTATTGCACTCACTACAATATGAGAGGAAATTGGATCGAGAAATCTTGGAAGCTCCATCATGAACTTGGTCTAAGGAAGGACAAGTAAGTTATGTGGGTTGTACAACCCATGTCCACACAGACCGAGGTGTTGGAGTAGGGAAAAGCCCAGGAGGCCTGTTGCGAAGTATGGTCGAGTTTACAGTCAAACTTCACAATTTTCCTAGCTGGATCCAATGGTGTAGAGATTGCAGTGACATGAGTAGCTGAATTTGAGAGCTATAGCCAAGCCCATGACTACTTGGCACACTTTACAAGGTAGAGTTGCACTATTTAGAATATAGCTAAGTTTACAGACAAAAGTTGTGGAATGACAAGACAGACTTGTTGGTGCTATGTATGATGAGTTTTGATCCACAAATTGAACACCTTTTGTTGGCATGTTTTTACATGTAGTGTATGCTTGTCATTGATGGCAAGTACAGCAGTGATGATGGCTTGAGTATAGGAAGGATGTGCCAGGAAGGCACCAGAAGTCTTTTGGGAAGACGTTGCAGAGCAAGGTTGATAAGATCAGAGTATGCAGCGATGGATCTCATTGAAGATTTCCCGATGAACATCAGATCTGAGCCCGAGGTCCGAACGGCGTTGGATCCAAGAGGACTTACACACTCTTTAATGAGCAAGGTGAAATGTGAAACCCCAAAAAATCACCTCAACAAAGACTCCATTTCAGATTTTCGGTTACCAGGAGATGGAGAAGTCAAGAGTCGAGACTCTCCAACACAGGAGTCTCAAAATCGCGAAATGCAAAATCCCAAAAGAGGTACATCAACAAAGAATTTCACAGATCGGGAAATAACTCCATTTCAGAGTTTCGGGTACCGGGAGTTGGAAGAGTCAAGACTCTTCATCATAAGGAGTCCCGGAATCACGAAATGAGAAACCCCGAAAACTCGCAACAAGCGCATCGCTCAGAGCATTGGATACTGGGAGATGGAGAAGTCGGAGACTCTCAACATCAAGATTCTCGAAGTCATGAAATGTGAAACCCCGAAATCATGAAATAGGCGCATCGCTCGAAGTTTTGGATACTGGTATTTCAATTACTGGGAGATGGAGATGTCAGAGACTCACATCAATAGGAGTCTCGAATTCACGAAATTCGAAACCCCGAAATCATGAAACAGGTGCATCGCTTGGAGTGTTGGATACCGGGATTTTGGTTACCAGGAGATGGAGATGTCAGAGACTCACATCATCAGGAGCCCCGAAGTGTCGAAATGCAAAAACCTGAAATAGGCGCATCTCTTGGAGTACTGGATACCGGGATTCTGGATATCGGGAGATGGAAATGACAAAAACTCTCATCATAAGGAGTCCTGAAATCGTGAAACCTGAAGTCGAGAAATGATCAAGACTCCATACTGGAGTTTCGGATATCGGGAGTAGGAGGAGTCAAGAGTAAAGACTCTTCATTAGAGGAGTCTCGAAATCGCGAAATGTCATAGACAAGCTCTATTTTGGAGTTTCAGGCACCACGACATGGAAAGTCAAGAAACTTCACCACAAGAGTACTGAAATGCCAAAGTGTCGAAACACGAAATTGCAAAATGTAGTTTTTAAATAACGCTATGGTCATAGCCATTGGTCACATCGGCGAGAGATAGAGGAAATATCTAGAGCAACCAAGCTCCATTTCGGGGATCGCGACATGGAATTGTCGAGACACTTGATCACACAAATCTCGAAATGCCAAAGAACGGAATGTCGAAATGAACGCAAGACTTAGAGAAGTTAATCCAACGATGCAGATGAAACTGAAGAAGATCAGAGGGCTACTGTAGCACTTCTCAGTGTAACTACTAGAAACCACTGATGGTTTCTGCCAGAGGACTCGAAGAGACTTCTGTGTGATTTCCAGAGGAACTGAAGAGTCACAAGGAATCTGCGAGTAAGATAAAAGATTGTTCGTGGAGACTATTGACAGCTGGAAGAGCGTTGGAGCCATGAATTGCAATGGAGAGGTTGAGGTCGACTACAACAGAAGATGAAGAATCTCAACTGCCTGTGATGTGAAGCAATTTGATCATGACACTCAGTGATGATGGACGGATGGGATTAACAAACAAAGAAGTTGAAGAGTTGCAATGATGAACAGGCAGAGCACTCGACATGCAGAGGATGCAGAAGCATGGCGAGAGAGCATGCACAAGGAGGTTAGTGACTACAAGTATGCAGAAGAAAGAAGAGATGGGTGTTGTTGTTGTTATGTGATGATCGGAGGTGTGAAGAAGGAGGAGAGTGCAGCAGCTGAGATGGACAGAAGACAAAAGGTGCATTAAAATGGAATGGTACAGAAAGCACAAGAGGCAGAAGAACAGAAAATTGCAATGGATGCATTATGGAAGACAGTGAGGAAGATAGAGCAGTGAAATTTTGCATAATAGTGATGAGACTGGTAAGTTGTTGTTGACTACTATATCACTATAATAAGTTTTAGTAATTCATATAGATAAACCAGGGTGGTAGGGAGGTGTTAGGGAGGACTGGTGTCCTCAGAGGTTCAAGTGGGTTCTTGAACACAGGGAGTTGTAGCTTCCGTCTAGTTAGTACTAGAGAAACCAAGGAGTTGGTGCTTCCTTCTAGTTGGTGCTAGAGAAACCAAGGAGTTGGTGCTTCCTTCTAGTTGGTGCTAGAGAAACCAGGGATTTGGTCCTTCCTTCTAGTGGGTGCTAGAGAAAACAGAGAGTTGGTGCACTCAGCAAGTAGCAAATTGCAAAATAGAGGTTGCAATCTCATTATGAGTTAGTGCTCATATGTATGATAATGTAAAGGATGTAAAGATTGTTTATCATATAAAGAAGAAGAGGTTTTTGCCCTTTATGAGTTTCCTTGGGAAATATCTCTCTCTATGTATCTCATATATGTGACTGATGTTGAATGTGCCATTGCTTTTTTTTTTACATTGTTGTGATTATCATTGAGTGCCTTGTAAAGAATTTAAAAGAAGCATAATTGTTTAAGCACGGTAATAACTGATTCACCCCCCCCCCTCTCAGTTGTCCAACACCTTTGTGTAGAAAACAACGTAATTCTCGTTTGATTTTGTTTTTGCCTCTTTTTTAGAATTGTAAGAGGGTAAAATGGTACTTGCGGATGCTGGTGGTTTTGATGTTGTAGCAAGGCAGCGAGATCTTAAATTTGCAAGGAAGTTTTTTCCATGCCTAAAGTTGGATCATGGAAACCAAGTGAGATGGATGTTTCCCATGGTGCATATGACTTTGTAGTGGTTTAAGACCATGGTGTCTAACCATTAATGCACCTTGATGGCATTTTCCTTATTTATTATGTTGCACATGTTTGAAGTGGAGTTTGGAAACCATAGAGTTTCACCACTAGTGCACAATTGGGTGCTTGAAAAATCTCCTTAATGTTAATGTTGCCTTGAAATTGATGTAAAAGGTTGTGATTAGTCACTCTTAAGTGATTATGAGTTGTGATCCATGTATTGTCAGCTACATATTTGCATTGATGCAAGTGTTGGCATCGACATCCTCATTCCGAAGTACAAAAGTGAAGGAAAAGAAGGGTGTGGATTTTCAAAGACATTTGTTATACATATCAAGGAATCAACTATGTATTTGCATTGATGCAAGTCTTTGCATCGACATCCTCATTTTGGAGTACAAAAGTGAAGGAGAAGAAGGGTGCGGCCTATCGGAAACACTTGTTATGCAGATCGAGTAGTGGGGAAGTGCATTGTGGAGTGTAAGACTCTTCCTAGAAGTTGGTTGTGGAGATTCAAGTTACAGTTTCTCTATTTACTTTTGGAGGACCAAAAGTGTTTTTTGTGGGAAGGTATGATCTAGGAGGATCTCCACACAGGGATTCAATACTTTGTACACCATGAAGAAGATTATTAAATTGTTGATTGATGATAGGTGACAAAGTTTAAATGGAATGATTAATGCTTAAGAAAAAATTATTAATACTTTAAATGAGTATGATAAGATCATGCATTACTCATTCAAATTGGAAAAATGATTAATACTTGGAGTGAGTGGAATTACTCATGTATTTTTCATTTAATTTGTAAAAAGGGAAATTAGTTTTGTGTAAGAATCCACCTCGCAAATTAGCTTCCTAGTTTTAAGGGGAAGTTGGGAGTCTCATGAGTTGGTTTGGGATTCTTCCCCATTTTATCACAAGTGGTTTCCTAGTCTCAAGGGGATGTTAAGGGTCTCATAGGTTGGTTGAGATGTTTTCTCATTTTTTTCCTTGAGTTGTTATTTAGATCCTAAATTTGTGGATATTGTCTCCTTGAATTATGGAGAGAGGGAAACTATATAAATTCCTTATGTAAGTATTGTGGAGGAGGCCTTTTGAGGCCTCTTTAGGCCCCTTGGAGAGAGAGATTTTCATTGTGAAGAATGTAGTCCTTCTGGTGTCTGAAGAAATGTCACTTATGTGAGAGCCTTAAGTTATTTTGTAAGAGAAGGTTGCTATGAGTTTTCAGCCCTGTAAGGAGCATGTACCACATTCGATGAGAAGGTTTCAACCCTGGCTAAAGGAAGGACAATAAAATGATTTGTATTCCAAGCGGATTCTGAGATGTAGCCAGAATAGTATGGTGAAATCTGTTAACACATGGGTGTCAAAATTATGTGTGCGACTTTTGATTACATTCTCGCTTGATTAAGTAGACATTTAATTACACATATGCACATAATTATGACAATTTTATCATGTTTATATGCAATGCTTAATGATTATTTGCTCATGTTCACATGTGATTACGCGTCAGTAAAAGATCTTCATCGTTGGATTTTTGTAGATAAAGATCTCACAAAAATTCTTGGATCAATAGATCACCCTCTTCAACGTTCATGGACAAAACTCAGCATGAGGTATGGACTAGTAAGAAACCTTGTCTTGGACATCTCAGAGTGTTTGGTTGTGATGCTTATGTACATGTTCCAAAATAAAATATGAGTAAGTTGGATAATAAAGATGAAAAATGTATCTTTATTGGTTATAAAGATAGTATGAAAGGTTATAATCTTTGGAACCCATAAATTAAGAAGATTGTTTATACTTGGGATGTTAGTTTTAGAGAGGTTAAAGATGTTCCCAAACAGGAATTCCTACCAAGGCAAGAAGAAACTAATAAAATAGAGTTTAAGTTGGACGATGCAAAATCTGAACCATTGGAAGAAGATGACTAAGAAGAACCTCATACTCTGGTATTGAGGGGATCAATGAGGGAAAGAAGGCAACCAAAAAGGTATAGTCCACCTGATTATCATGCTAATTTGTATTTATCTATTACTGATGATGATCACAAAATTGTCAAGGAAGCAGTGAATTCAAAGGATAGTAAACTTTGGAAGAAGTCCATGGTTGAAGAGATGCATGCCTTGGATAATAATGAGGCAAGCGATATAGTTGAGTTTTCAATTGGAAGAAAGGCCATTGACAACAAATGGGTGTTTAAGAAGAAGTTGAATGTATAATACAAAGTGGAGAAATACAAAGCTTGAAATTGACTTTGGTGAAGTTTTTTCTCCTGTTTCCAAATTAGATTCTATAAGATTTCTTTTATCTATTGTTGTTGCTTTTGATTTTGAAATAGAACAAATGGATGTGAAGACAACATTCCTACATGGGGATCTGGAGAAGAAATCTACATGAAGAAACTAGAAGGCTTTGCAATGAAGGGAAAGAAAGAGATAGTCTGCAAGCTAAATAAGTCACTATGTGGTCCGAAGAAATTGTTACAAGGAAAATCTCTCTATGGCATGGGGTAAACCACAATAGACGGAATGACACGTAGAAATAAACTCTAATCCCAAGTATGCTATATAAATGAAATGCTAACAAGACAATACCAAGAGCCTACCTCGTCCAAACATTCGATGAAGACCATCGTTGAGAACGCAAGCATATGGTGATAATATATAATGTTATGATCTGGATTATTTTCGGCACGAAATGAGATTGGAGATATAATAAAGAAATGCACAGAGATATCACAGATATTCAATAATATAATAGAAATGTATCAGATATGCAACCATAAACACAGATATACAGTAATACACGATTTCTATTAATGAAATAAATGTACAGAGACTATAAAAATACAGAGTGAAAGACTCTCTAGAATGGTGGCAGCTTATCTCTGAGAAGAGATGTGACGGCTACTCGCATTCACAAGAAGATGATTACAATGAGGCTCTAGAGGAATTTTTACAATAAACAGGAATGCCAAAAGTCCTAGACATCCAAAAACCTAACCCTAGGAGATGAAGCGCCAAAAGTCATGTGGGCCCCGTTTGGGTAAGTTAGTACATCAACTTCCCAGGGTCGTAACTTTTGCATATGATCTCCGTTTTAGGCGTATGATAGCTCGTTGGAAAGGTATCATAGAGGAGATTAATTTTGGGGGATCAATAATTCCTTTGACTATCATTGAGAACTTAAATCTCGAAAAACCTTCATTTAGGCCCTCAAAATGGCCCCAGAAGTTAAAACCTGCTAAAAATAGTAAATTGCCAAAATTGCCAAAAAATTGTTTTGAGCCAGTCGAAAAAGGTGGGTGGCCACCAATATCCACTTGGATCATGTTAGCATATAGATTAGCATAATCCATTAACATACATGAAAAATACTCCCGTGGAATAATAATTCAAATATTTTCAAGATATCAATTGGACGAGAAAAGATTATTTCTATTAAAATAATCAACAAAAGTACATAGCTGACAAACTTTTGTAACAACACATATCGAAACTGAGAAACTAAGTCTATCAAACTAAGCCTCCACCACTTCAATCCTCCACCAATGGCAAGCTCATACAAAGTAGTCAATGAGGTTCTCCATCACAAAGAAGGAAGAGCTTGGGGGTTGAACAGGGAGTTCATACTTTCAAGGAAAAAGGGATGCAGACTCAATATGAAGTGAAATTTCTCTAGAGTGTATTTACTCTCAAAATTGAAAATGTTGAATCTCTTCAAGGCTTGGATATGGCTCAATTCATATCCTTCAAATGGAAATGAAGGGTTGAGTCGAAGCGTTTCCAGTATATGGAAGTTCAAGGATCATGGATCTTGTGACATGGCATGGAAAACTGACATTATTTTTAATTTTGAGCACCAAACTCGATGTATGCAGGTTGTACTGGAACAACCTGTGTATATGCTTGTTGTATAACTGATAGGGCATGTATATGTGGAAAAACATGTTTTTTTGGCTCTAGAAGGTACAAAAGAGGACTTCAAGTTTGCATAGGGAAATAGAAAGGCCATCCAAGTAAGTTGCATGGGGTGAGGAAAAATTTGTTGTAACAACAATCACATAGGATGTGGTACCAAAAGTTTGACACATATATCCTTGGACTGGGATTTGTGAGAAGTAGGGTTGATCACTGTGTATATTCCAAGCAGGTTGGTAATCACTTCATTTATGTAGTGTTGTATGTCGATGACATGTTGCTGGTATGAAATAACATGGATGTTATCAAAGAGGTGAAATCGCAACTATCCTCCAAATTTGACATGAAGGATCTCAGTGTTGCTAACTTCATTATGGGAATGAAGATTAAAAGAGATCGTGTAAACATGAAACTCTGGTTGAATAAGAGAAAATATGTTGAGACGATATTGCAAAAGTTTAATATGCAGGAAAGTAAACCAGTTAAGGTTCTTATTCCTATAGGTGTAAATTTATTTGTAGATCAGTGTCCCAAGACACAGGAAGAGGAAGAGGACATGCCCCATGTTCCATATGCTAGTGCAGTTGGAAGTTTGATGTATGCAATGGTATGTATTAGAACAGAAATTGCATATGTAGTGGGAATTTGTTGACGGGCGTAAGTGATACACCATCAACTAGAAGGTTAGATCCAAACCAGGGTTGTCTAATTAACCCAAGATATTTGGTATGATCTGCCTTAACGGGTTTAATGGCTCTGTTAGCCAACTAGAGTCCTAAAAACTGTAAAAGAAATAAACTAATCTAAAGCTAGGTTTCTAATAGTTGATATACTAATTACAAATGTGAATGTACAAATGATTATAAACAATCTATATACAGTTTACAAGATTTGCTTGAAATCTTGCGAAAATATATGTTTGTAATATATCTTGCGAAAAAAAAATTAAGAACATAAATCTTTCTAATGTTTAAATATATCAAACTTATAAATACTAAGTGAATACGATAGAAACAATGACACAGAAACAGTCAAAGCTAATTATTGTTTCATTAATAAATAATTTGATTAAATACCACATAGGCTAACCTCTAGATGATCAGCAAAACTAAGTTTATCTCTCTGTGTTGTTTGAGCTCCTTCTTGTCCTGCATTTAAGGGAAACCTATGACAGAACAATACTAGTACTTCCAGAATAAATTCAAAGAAGTGTTTGATATTTGGAGTGAATTTAGAACAGCAGAAAGATAACTAATTAAAAATTATGTGATCTTAAGATAATCAATATCTGAGAACGAAAGAAAACTTAATTCTCAGCATTGATATTATCCATCATTTAACATCAGAAATAAAATCAATAATAATTAAATGATCAATTGATCACACATACAAAATGAACCAACATATCATGGACAACATTCAAATAAGCAACATTATGAAATATCATGAGAAGACAAGGCTAATGCTAAATCGACAGGATGATCATTCATAACATAGAAATGACAGGAGAATGCAATGGAATAAGCATTGCACAATTCACACAAGTTGAAATCCAATGGTGAATTGATTTCCCATATCAATTCCCAAAAATTACATGTCCATGCTATAGTTCCAGAAAAGTTGTCCATACTACTAAACAACAAACACTATTTAAACATGTCCTGGATCAATAACCTCTTATCATACAAGATAGAGGGTAATCCCAAAAAAAATAGATTGCTTTACAAAAATAGGATAACAAAGGAACACTCTTGTAGGAGTTTGTTCATCAAAATTAATTACATAAATGATATTGTTTTATCAAACAAAATGAGAAATCACTAAGCCACGTAGCGCATAATCCATGATTTCTTCTCTTTGTGAATAGCATCATAATTGTTTTTCACCTGAAAATGATAAAACAAAATTGAATTTTAGATAACAATACTAACTAACATTTACAAATAGACTGGCTACATAATCGTGAGATTATGTAGCTAGTCTTAAATTAACAACAAAATCAAAATAAAATAAATCTATTTTATTTTTCCAACAGAATTAAATCAAAGAGAATCAAAACAACTTTTATTGTTTCAGAGATTAGACAATGAAGCATCTGATAACTCTGAGTTAATGATAGTGTTGAAATTTGTTGCATTCTTGATAATCACATTACCATCACGTTTAAACCTTTTCTTTTACCTGTCAGCGCTGGATCGAATGCAAGCCTGTAATTCTTCATTTTCCCTCTCAAGCAAGGAGTTTCGAGCTGTCATATGGTTTAACTATGCTTGGAGATAAGGTATATCCCTGTAGTATCATTCAACCCAGTCGACAATTTTCACAGTGTACATGAGTTATGGTAGGTAGAGGTTGTGTGTGTTTTGCAGAGGGAATTTTGGTATGTTTTGCAACATGCTCTAGATCGTGGCGTATACCAACGAAGCCTTATTGATTTTTTAGGAACGGAGGTAGCTCAGAAATGAAATCATATTGTATAGATTCAATATCGATTTCATTTCCAAGGCATTGGTCACCTACATCTTCTCGGGCAATAAATTCATTGATATCGTCATCGGACAAGTGATCATCGCCCTCGATCACTGGGATCGAACTTAGATGACCTTGTTGTCGATTTCTCAGATTTCTAGATATTAACCTGCCTGGTCTCTTGTTTACAAAACTTAAATCCGAATTACTATGTCCCTTATGTTTGCGATATTTCTTGACAATCAGTTTGTTCATAACACCCTGAGTTGGCTCAATAGTAGGAGCAGAAGAAACCCTATCCTTTAGCACATATATAACCTCTTCTAATGATTTTTTGGGCATGAAATCATATCGTGGATTTTTTCCCAAAGGGTTTTGAATAGCAACGGAGTTTTGTTCTGAGATCGCATGATCTTCATATGGATCAACACCTTGATTTTGGGTAGTAGGGTTACAGGGACTGGGGTTTGTATTGAAATAAAGAGGTGATTCTACTGTATTCTCGGGTAGGGTGAAGTTATTTCTACATAGAAAATCTTCCCAAGTATCCCCAGTCTTAGCTAGATGCGACAACGACAGAATTTGAATAAGACCATGGTGAAAGAGACTTGACCATGGGTTAAACTTCTATTTTTGATAAATTTTAGACATTTTATGTAGGCTCATAAATAGATAGAAAGGCATATTTAACTTGAACCCTAGAAAAATCATCAACAGGCGAATGTGATACAAGAAAACTAAGCCATACCTACCCTCACAAGTTATGAATTGTTTAAGAATTAGAAGCAGATCGTGCCATCGGGGTTTTATGAGAGTAATCGGTGTACCTTTTGGGCAGAATTTTGATTTCTTAGAGACCATAAGAAAATTCCAGGGCACACCTTCAAATTTGGAATTTTTGAACCATCGTTCTCCCTCCTATGGCAGTCTTGTAGCTTGTGTTATGGAAACCTCGGTCACTTCAAGTTTAATATCCCCAATATTAGCTTTGGAGCCATCAAATGACTGAGCGAATGCTTGTGCAACTGAGCGAGGAGGGCTTGCAAGCCATTGGGTTCAATTCTTACCATAGGATCCATGGATACTATCAGACAAACACAGCAAAGGAAATGAGAGGCATGTTTCACTTTCCAACACATAAGAAGTAGGAAGAGGTCTGTGAAAATGGGAGAGGCTCGATGCCTAAGGACTCGAGAGGTTATCATACTTGGAAATTCAAGTTTTGGGTGGGTAAGAACCAGAGGACGTGCAGGCTTGCAAACCACTCTGCACAATGAACACTAAACCCAAACCATCACCACTTACCTACTCGAATAATGAATGTGAGTCTAAATTATGCAAGACAATAGGATGATGTGGAATTGTAAGTACTTCAGTGTTGTACCACGGTGATAGGATTGTGATACAACTGGTAAGAGAAAGATGCATATTTCAAATTTTAACCCAAGGTTTTGCGCAATTAAGCAGATCAAATGTAAAAATCATATAATCAACCATAGATGAGACTCAATTATATCTCCCAAAGTGAATAAATCAATGGCAATGGATCAATCAATTAGCTTACAAACTTTAAGATTTATAAACATATAGATGCCCTTTAAGTGTAATCCCTTTAGCAAAAGAAACAAAGAAATCACAAACTATAAAATGATTACCCAAGCCATAATTTTGTTCTAATTTCATGCTTTCAGTCATGAAATTAAACAAAACAAATGATAGATAAAATGAAAAACTCTTATACTCAGGTAGGCCAATGAATCTCCTCAAAACCAAAAGACAGAAATGTTTGTAAGTATAAGGGGGAGGCAGCTACAGAAAATTTGTATCCCTTGGTGATGAATTTTTTTGAAAATGATAAAATTTGATAGAATTGTTGGCTGCCAACAATGGCAACACATTGGGTGAAGCAGTTATCTCTGCATCACCAAAAATTCATATCAGGGGCACAGATGACTTAGCAATAATTTTTATAGACAGTTAACGACAGATCAAGCATTTCGACAATAACTCAGAAAAAATAACACAGTCATAGTATTG
>ML811952.1:69107-82298 GCA_009831015.1 Picea engelmannii
TATATATATATATATATATATATATATATATATATATATATATATATATATATATATATATATATATATATATATATATATATATAATTTTATGCATTAAAAAAAAAAAGTGTATATTAAATATTAAATATAATGTGTTTAAATAATCATTAAATTTAAGGAGAGTAAGTAATAAAATTGGAAAAGAATGAGCAATGGTAAAGTAGTTAATAAGTAAAATAAAGTAAAATAAAAATGGAAGTTGAAATATAACAAAATGAAAGAGAAAAAAAGATACTATAAATGTTATATAGAGAGAAAAGAGTAAAATACAAAAGATACGGGGTAATAAAGGTAAAAATATATATAGAGAGAGAAAGTGATTGTAAGATAGACAAAATGAAACAAGTGTTGCATGGCAGTGTAGTCTCTGTCGGGTTGAATTGGGAATAAATGCACAGGGATGGGGAAAAAGTAGCGGAGGCAGTTGGAAACTGCAGCTGAGATGTGGCAAGCAACATGAAGCACAAGTGGTATCCATGCAGTAAATGACATGTGGTCTCTAGAGTCCCATTTATTTTTTGAAACTATATAATCCATTTTGCTATGTTCAAACTTTTTGTTCTTTCCTGAACCATCTGGCATGTATGTCTCTATATGTACCAGGACAAAAAAAGTTATATGCATAGCAGGAGAAAAAAATGTGCATGAGAAAAAGATAATTCAAATTAAATAAACACAATTTCTTGACATTCAACATAGTTGAAGATAAAAAATTATGAGCACATAAATATAAAAGGAGATTAAAAATACTTTTATTTGAAATATATCAAAAAATAATATTGTTTGTTACATATTCCTGAAAATTTAAATGTGTTTGTCATATAGACTATGATTGGGCTCCCGCGGACCATAAGAGAAACATGTACAAGAAATAGGACTGTGGAAAGAAGAAGTGGGCGACGGTAGAATGTAATAACTGAAAAGAAGAAATTGAAAGGTATCAACCTTTGGCTAGGCATTTCTATTTAAAAAGGTGGAATAACTTGATCCGGATTTATGAGCAGAATGAAATGAATACAAATTATTAACAGGTGCTTAACACAAAATAACAGAGATACAGTAAAATTGGTTTTCTATTCAATAACGAAATAAGCTGAAACTGTAAAATGCAACGAAAACAAGCTTGCTTGAATGGTAGTGGCTTATCTCTGAGAAGAGATGTGACGGAAGCGCACATTCGCAAGAAGAAGGTTACAATGAGGCTCTGAAGGCATTTTTACAATAAGCAATAATTCTAAAAACCCTAGACATCCAAAAACCTAACCCTAGGAGATGAAGCGCCAAAAGTCATGTGGGCCCCGTTTGGGTAAATTAGTACATCAACTTCCCGGGGTCGTAACTTTTGCATACGATCTTCGTTTTAGGCGTGTGAAAGCCCGTTGGAAAGGTATCATCGAGGAGATTCATTTTTGGGGCTCAATCATGCTTTTGGTTATTGTTGAGGAGCTCAATCCTGAAAAACCTTCATTTAGGCCCTCAAAATGGCCCTGGAAGTTAAAACTGCTAAAAATAGTAAATTGCCAAAATTGTCAGAAAATTGTTTTGAGCCAGTTGGAAAAGGTGGGTGGCCACCAATATCCATTTGGATCAATCCTCCCTCCTTAGGAAGCAATGGTCTCCACTTCGTTCAGGTCCCCCATCAGATGAGGAAATTTCTGCTGAATTTGGCCCCAGGTGAGCCACTTGCCTTGGTGCAAGAGTTGCCCTGCTTTGACGACTCGATAAAGTTGGATCCTTTGTTTTCGAGTGCGCTTGATCTGTCTGTCCACAATCTGATCATTGGATTCCTGTTGTAGGCAGTCGGGGTTGAGCTATGTTGGTGTCAGTTGTTCTGCTACTTTTGAGGTGTCCAATAATGGTGGGAAATAAGGGCGAAGGAGATCCACGTTGAACACTGGGTGCAGACCAAGGAAAGGAGGAATGTTGAGCTCACAAACATTATCCCCCATGGCCTTGGTGATAGTGTACGACCCATAACGGAGTGGGCGAAGCTTCCGATGGGGTCCTGTAAGGCATTCTTTTTGCAAGTGCAACCAAACTTTGTCGCCCACCTGAAACTTATGCGGCACCCGATGTTGATCATGGCATTGTTTGTACTTGTCATTAGACTTCTGTAGGATATCCTGAACTATTGGAAGATGTGTTGGATCCACTCAATGGACCAGGTGGCTTTGTCAGCTTCAGTTGGAGCAGGAGATGAGTTGGTCAAGGTGACCGCAAGGGGAAGTGCAACATCTATGGGTCCTAATGGTTGGAATCCCAACCCCACTTGAAAGGGGCTATGGCCGATTGAGCTATGCAGGGCTCGGTTGTAGCTATGTTGGACATAGGGAAGGCTCTCATCCCATGTGCGAGGGTGCTTTGAATTATACATGCGAAGGATATGCACAATCATTCGATTTACAACCTCGGTTTGGCTATCTGTCTGGGGTGGAAGGTCGTGGATTTGGTGAGCTTGGTGTCCAGCAGTGACCAGAGGCTCGACCAGAATGTGCGAAGAAATTGACTATCCCGATCTGAGACAATGGTTTTTGGGATTCCAAAATGTACCCAGACTCGTTCAAAGAAGAGATTGGCAGTGGCCTCTGCTGTGATGCTCTTCTTATAGGCAACCAAAATCGCCATCTTAGAAAAGTGATCAACAACCACAAAAACACAGTCATTTCCCCGCTTGGTGGATGGGAGGCCCGACATGTAGTCCATTGAGATGGATTCCCATGGCCTATAAAGAGTAGGAAGAGGGGTGTACAGGCCCTGTTCCTTAGAGGTCGGATTGGCAATAGCACAGGCAGTGCAGGACCTGATATACGTGTTGACCTCCTGTCGAAGTTTCGGCCAGTATAAATGTTTATTAGCATCACCACTATTTTTTCAACGCCGAAGTGTCCTGCCACCCGACTATAGTGAGCTTCCCATATCAACTTCACTCGCTCACTTGATGGAACATAGATATGTCCCAGACGACACAACAACCCATCCTGAAGATGGAAATTATCGACAACTGTGTTTGCACCCAACATTTGGTAGGTGGTGGAAAATTTAGGGTCTGTCTCATAAAGTTGGGGCCATCCAGATGTCTCATGGCCACAAGAGTCTAGCACCGTGGTGAGTGTCAGGACTAGCGGTCTACTAAGGCAATCAGTGACGCGATTGGTGCTTCATGTTTTATACTTGATGTTGAGGTGGAATTGCTGCAAGTATGTGGACCACTTTTGATGGCGATCATTCTGCAATTTTCCCTATGTCTGCATGAACTGCAATGGCTTATGATCAGTATGGATGACTGTCTCCTTCCCAAGAATGTAATGTCTCCACTAGCAGCATGCTTTCACAATGGAGTACATTTCTTTGTCATAAGTAGGGTACTTATGAATAGTATCTGACATTGTCTCACTATGATAGGCCACAGGGTGGCTGTGCTGAGTGAGAAAAGTGCCCACAACATAGTCTGAAGCATTTGTCTCGATCTCAAAAGGATGTTGCAGGTATGTTAGTGAAAGTACTAGGGCTGAGCACAAGCGCTGCTTCAAATCATCGAATGCTTGTTGTTGGGACTGGCCCAACACAAATTTCTTCTTACCACCACCCCTGTTTATTTGGCTGAGGGCCCATGCAATATGGGAGAAACCCAACATGAACCTGCGGTAGAAATTGGCAAGGCCCAAGAAGATATGAAGCTCAGTGAGTGTTGTTGGGGCTGGCCATTCATGGATGACTTGGATCTTCGCTAGATCCACATGTACGTCATGGTGATCAATGATGTATCCCAGGTAATGGACCATGTCCATGCCGAAGGAGCATTTTTCCAAGTTGGTGTATAGCTTGTGTTGTCGTAGGGTGTGCAAAACCTGTTGAATATGTTGCAAGTGTTCGGCCAAGTCTTGTTGTAAATTAGAATGTCATCCAGATACACCACTACAAAAGTATTGGTGAATGGTCGTAGGATATCGTCCATCATCCTCATGAAAGTGGTTGGATCATTTGTCAGACCAAAGGGCATGACCAACCATTCAAAAAGGCCTTCCTTTGACTTGAAGGTGGTCTTCCATACATCTGTCTGTTCTATCAGGACCTTGTGGTAGACAGACTTCAGATCAATCTTACTGAAGTATTTCGCCCCCATGAGTTGATCAAGGAGGTCATCGATTCGGGGAATCGGGTACTAGTTTCTAACTGTGATTTTATTCAGAGCTCGGTAATCAATACAGAGTCACCAAGTTCCATCTTTCTTATGTACTAGCACGATTGGGCTCCCACAAGGTGATGAGCTAGGGTGGATGTGCCCCTTGTCGAGCAGTTCTTGGATCTGTCGCTTGATCTCCTCATTCTCTAACAAAGAGTGACGATAGACTGGCCCATTGGGTAGTGGTGCATCGGGGGTCAGATCAATGGGGTGCTTGACCTGGAAGTACAGAGGTACCCCTGTAGGTGAGGAGAAGATATCCTAGTATTCTTCCACGACCTTATCTACTTGCTTCTGTTGTGTGGAGAGGTCGGCCGCAGAGACCCTAGATGTGGTTGTGATCTTTCGCTTATTCTGAGAGCGAATCACGAAGAAGACAAACTTCCCCGTATGAGAGATGACCTTCCTGCATTGCTTAGCAGAGATCAAGGAAATAGCACTAGGTGGGACTGCCTCGGGTATCCTGTACAATTTCCTGTTCAAATTAATAATAACACTATGAGGCCTAGACTCATATATAGCATGACATTTCCATAAATAAGGTTGGCCCAAAAGAACATCACAAACTTCGAGAGGAGAAACATCACACAATACCTCATCTTTGAAGGGCTTGATGTCGTACGACAGTCAGCACTATTGGATGACATGGAGATCACTTCCTTGGAAAAGCCATCCAATCGTGTACAGTTTTCGGTGCGACGTTGTTGGCAGGGCCAACCGCTTGATGACCTCTACTGAGATGAGTTTCTTATGGATACTTCTATCAACGATTAAGTGCAGCGAGGTGCCTTTTACCCACATTTGTGAATGAAAGAAGCGCTCTCCTTCTTCTGGCTCGTCTAGTTCACCAGGCTAGAGCTTGGTGGTAGAAACGGTGGCACTAGGTTCCGCGTCAATGATCCGTCTTCCCCTTTCTGGTTCTGGCTCAGAGTCATAATCTACATCTGATTCATAGGCTTTCAAATCGGATACCAATGACTGCTTTGAACGAAAGTCAGTAGTGTTATGCCAAGGGCTCTTATGGAAGTCTCACCACTTCCCGGTATATTTCTTTGTCTTTCTGGTGTCCTTCTTTGCTTGGGGCTTGGACTGGTTGTCCTGATATTGTCCATCTTTTCTCTGACCTTTGTTTGGTGGGTTGGGGCCACCCTTTCCTGGCTTTTATTGTGAGGGGTTCCCAGGCCCAAATTGTCGCATCTTTTGTTTGAGATTCTACTCGATTTTGACGGCATATTGGTAGGCCGCGCCCAAGGACGAGATGTCCAAAAATTTCATTTAACACCCTGTTTCCCCCAGTCTATAAAAATAACTATACTAGCCAAGTATTGTGGCAAACTCAGAAATGTGAATGTGTGATGTGAATGGACCTTGTGAAAAAGGTCGATGAATGTAAATAATATTATGAATATATATATTGCAGGACTACTGAGAGGGGGATGTGCTAAAAAAGAGACCACGATGGTTGAAGAAAGGTGGTGGAAGGCACCTAGAATGGTGACGTTAACTTCCACCGAAACCAATACTGTATTTGGACTTCACTGGCCCGGAGAACCAAGAGTGGCTCGCTAGCCCCAAATAAAATCACTCGCCAGGTTGGTAGGTAAATGGATCCTCATGAGTAATGAGGGATGGGGTTGAACCGCCCATCCGTAGAGTCCTCATACCTTACCATCACGAGGAAGATCGTGCCACACACAACCTCGCCGAAAAGAGAAAAGGCAGGAAGAGTGTGCGATCAAGGGGGCAGACGCGAGGGAAAGAGGAAGAGAGATCGAAAGAACTCTGGAAAAATACAGAGTGAGTGATAGCGGAGAAGAAGGAGAGTAACCTTCGTTCTCGGTCACTGGCGAACAGAGACTCAGTCTCGCAGCATTGTGGTCTCAGCTCGGGGGTGGCTAGTGGTAAATCCATTGGGAGTTGTTGAGCCTACGGTTGGGTGGAAACGAGCATCCCTCTCAGCAGTTGCATCACCTGGTATTTTTTTGATAAGTATTATAACTTGTATCTTGAAATTTATATGCTGACATGTATGTTCATAGTCTGTGCAATTATGAATGGTTTCAGTATAAGACTGTCTGCATGGTGTTTTGAGCAGAAATGATGGCTGGATGTTTTTATTGGAAAGACCACGTATGGCTTATGTACATATATATATATATATATATATATATATATATATATATATATATATATATGATGATGATGAACTAATACAGATTCTCAAGTCTGCTCTCGGGAGATTTGTTCCTGTGTTGTCCTACTTGATGCCTTGAATAGACTTCCTCATGAAGGCACCCTTTTGAGACCACTTCCTTACCTTCAAGAAGATCTTGTAGTCCGGTCTTCAAAACTTGGTGTAAATTACATGAGGACCCAAAGGAGGATGTTATAGTTTAAGTCTTAAACTCTTGCACGAGGGAGAATGGTCCTCGTAGATCCCAATATTTCGGCATTTTGGTACTCAGAATACCCAAGGGTGAGTTCCCTTGCACTCACAAGTCCCGAAACCCCAACTTGCGAAATCCCGAATTATTAGCGTGGGGGTAAATTAAGAGTTTTCGAAGTTTCGGCACCCGAAGTATCTAGGTGCAAGTTTTCTTGCACTCGCGAGTCCCGAAACCCTGACCCGCGAAATCCTGAAATGGAAGCATGTGGATAAGTATCGACTGACGAACGATATTTTGTCGGAATATCTACGGTCAGTCATGACTGTTAGATTGGAGGAAGAAACGAGGGCGTTAAATGCCTCAACCTCTTCCTTTTATCTTCGTGAGTAGCGAAGAAATTGGACCATAGATCCAAAGGTCTGTGGGAGTTTCTGGACCATCCTTTTATAGGGACACATGGCTACCAGTCAGCGTTTCGGCACCCGGGAAACCAAAGGGAAAGAACCCTTGTCTTCGCAAGTCGTGAAATCCCGGTAAACGAAACCTCGAATCGGTTTAAGTGTGAATAAGTTTGAGAAAGCTGGGATTTGATCGTGACCATTGATCATTCTGAAAAGATCATAATGGTTGATCGTGGTTAAAGGTCGCAATCATCCATCAAAAGGACACGTGGCTGTCGGTCGGCATTTCGGCGTTTTGGCACCTAGGAAACCAAAGGGAAAGAATCCTTGTCTTCGCAACTCACGAAATCCTGGTACCCGAAACCCTGATGTGCTCTATGGCAGAAAGGAGGAGTCCTGAAAGGATCTAGATCGTCCATCGGAGGAGACTCATGGTGAGCGGTCAGAGTTTGGGGAAAGCTCTAAAATCCCGTGGACCGTTGGATCCAAATCCTCAAGGATCGTTGATCTCCTAGACAAATCCCATATCGAGATTTGTGGATTGGAGTGACAAGAGTTTCGGATTCGTTGCATCGTGAACTCCCAGTTCATGAAACTCTGAAAAGATCCAAACCGTTGGATCCAAAACGTCGAGAGCCGTTGGATCTCATACAAAAACTTGAGTATTGGGTTTCGGGGTTTGAAGCATCGAAAGACTTGACTCTCTTGCATTTAGAACTCCTGATTTCCGAAGTCCTGATATGTCTGGGACCATTGGATCAAGGGGGGAGACTTACAGCTATCGATCTCCTTGAAGGTAATATTTTCGGGTTTCGGGGTTTGCAGAGTCGAAAGAATCGACTTGCTTGTATCGCTGAGTCACGAAATGCGAAAAGGCGCCTAGTTGTTTGGCCTGTGGTCATAACCAACGATCACATGGAGGTGGAAAAGGGAAGAGCTAGCCTGCGCTAAGCCCCCATAGGACTTCCGGGATTTTTTCCCTCAAGAAGAGGCGAAACATTTATTATGTCATAGTGGGTGTGTTACAAATTGGTATCAGAGCATGGTTACAACACTTGGCCTACTTGGGCTCATGAACGAGTTGCGCATAAGCTCCGTTCGAAACACTCCTAAAAGGAGTAACCCCTTGTCTTAACCTTCCTAATCAAAAGACGAAGTTAAGAATGAAAAACCCCTATTGTGTGTGTGCATGAGAAAAATATGAATTATGTATTGGTTATAAATAAACATAAATATTGACTAACAACCAGCGTTTATCTTTTGCACCCAAGCAAACGATCAGCCGCGGGAAATTACAGGCGCATAGAATGGTGACTCACCATGAAGTGGGGGAAGGATCCCACAATAGAGATGAAGATTCTGACGAAAGGAGGGTGGCAGGGACCCCTCCAGATCTAGCTGAAACTGTGAGGAGCCTCATCGTCGAATTACAAAGTTGCAAGGCTGACAATGAAAGGATGATGAAAGAACAAGAAAAGCAAACAGAAATTAACGCAATTTTACTGCAGAGCTTATCCAACCTACAAAGACAAATGTAGCATGAACCTGAAACTCAGAAACAGGGTCATATCGGTGGCCACACTGAGAGGAGCACCTCGAAAAAGCTCCACCCCAGAGGTAAAGGACAAGCGACGGATGATTCCTCTGAGAAGGAAGCGGGAGATTCGAAGGGCTCTTCTAGCAGCAGAACCAGTTCCTATTCCTGAAGGAAATAGAAGAAGAAAAATCATTCCAAAGGCCATAAATTTGAAGAATTCATAAAAGCCAAACCACCCTCCTTCAATGGTGAAATAAAGAAGGGAGAGGAAGCAGAGTCCTAATTGCTTGGACTAAAGAAATATTTCAGAGTCCATGACTTTTCAGAAAATCTGAAGGCCTGAGTGGCCACCTTCAACTTGAATGGAAAGGCTTCCATTTGGTGGGAAGACCTTAAGAATGTGAAAGGGGTTCGCGAAGAGGACCTGTCCTGGAAACAATTTGAGAAACACTTTCGGAAGAAGTATTTGTCGGAAAAATATTTCGACAAAAAGACTAAAGAGTTTTATGAACTCAAACTGGGACAACTCACTATATAAGAATATGTCAACAAATTCCTTGATTTGTTGAGGTATGTACCCTATATCAAGGTGGAAAAGTCAAAGGTGCAATGCTTCATCAGTGGACTACCTAAGGACTATCAGAATAGAATTGAATTTGATGAGCCAAAAACTCTAGAAGGCACTATTCGAAAGGCAACCTATTGTCATGAACAGTTTGGACATCGAGCAGAACCTCGTGAAGGATGGAAACAGAAGCATAGTTCAAGATTTCAGAAAAAGGGGATTAAATTCCCAGGATTTAAGAACTATAAGGAGAATCCAAAAATGAGCTTCCCGACCCGTAGTGTGCACCAGCAGAATTTTCCCTCCTTGAGCGGAAATAAAACTTCTAGACCCATATCAGTGAAGACTGATAACCCAAAGAGAGAACCTTTGAAATGTTGGGGTTGTGGGGAAGAACATATATTGAGAGACTATCCACACTGACAACAGAATAGTCGGAGGATTTATAACATCCAAGAAGCTACCACCATCAATGATGTGGCCATGAGTGTGCCGCAAATTTATGCAGCCTTGAATAATAACCAGGCTGACCACCAAGCTTCAATGGTGGAAATAGAATGTATGATTTCCAACCATCTAGTATCTGTTTTGATTGACCTTGGTTCAAATTTGAGTTATATAGCCCCTAAAGTTGTTGATAAGTGTAAACTACAACCACAAAAACATACCAAGCCATGGTTGGTACAGTTAGCCACTGGCACCAAAAGAAGGGTAGCAGAGGTTATACCAGCCTGCCAATTGATGTTGGGTAAATTCCCCACCCAAGCAACCCTTAACTTATTACCCCTGGGATCGTATGATATATTGATTGGTATGGACTGGCTAGCCATCCATAAAGCCATATTGGACTATTACCATAAAACCTTAGAATGTGTAAGTAAGGAAGGGAAAAAGACAACCCTTCAACAGATCCGAAAACTTGTCTTAGTAAGACAAATATCAGCTCTGCAAATGACAAAGTATTGTCGAAAGGGATGTCCCCTATATGCAATACAGGTATTGAAAACAATCGAAGGTGACAAACCAAGCCCTGATGATCACCCTATCCTGATAGAATACAAAGATGTATTTCTGGAAGAGGTATCGGGTCTACCTCCGAGAAGGGACATAGACTTATCGATAGAACTTGCACCAGGAGCAATGTCGGTGTCTAGGACACCCTACCGGATGAGCACACCCGATTTAGTTGAACTCAAGTTGCAATTAAAAGAAATGATGGATAAGGGCTATATCTGGCCCAGTGTGTCTCCATGGGGAGCACCAGTCCTGTTTGTGAAAAAGAAGGACGGTACCCTTAGACTGTGTATAGATTATAGGCAACTCAATAAGGTAACCATAAAGAACAAGTACCCCTTGCCCAGGATCGATGACCTGTTCAATCAATTGGGGGGTACGTCTATTTTCTCAAAGATTGATTTGAGGTCAGGATACCATCAAGTCCGAATCAAGGGTGAAGACATCCATAAAACTGCCTTCCAGACGAGGTATGGTCACTATGAGTTTGTGGTAGCACCATTTGGGTTAACCAATGCCCCAGCCACTTTTATGTGCTTGATGAACAATGTACTCAGCAAATTCCTAGACGAATGTGTGTTGGCTTTTATTGACGATATATTAATTTACTCCAAGAATAGAGAAGAGCATGAAGAGCATCTTAGGCTTGTGTTGCAAGTACTAAGAGAACAGTAGCTCTATGCCAAATTCAACAAATGTGAATTCTTCCATAAGCAAATACATTACTTAGGTCATGTTCTATCCCAAGAAGGAGTAGCAGTAGACCCTGACAAAATCAGGTCTATCATGGAATGGCCTACCCCAAAGGACGTTTTGGATATCAGATCCTTTATGGGATTAGCAGGACACCATAGGAGATTTATAAAAGTATTCTCCAAGATTGGTTGTCCAATCACTGCCCTCCAGAAGAAGGGGTCAAAATTCTTGTGGACACAGAAATGTGAAGAAAGATTTCAAGCCCTGAAACATCTACTGACCCATGCACCTATGTTAAAGATCGTCGATCCTGAAGCTAACTTCCTCGTGTGCACAGATGCCTGTAAGGAAGGGCTCAGAGGAGTCCTTATGCAGGGAGGAAGTATGGTCTGCTATGAATCCCGAAAATTGAATGAGCAGGAAGTCAACTATGTGACCCATGATCTAGAGTTGGCTGCCATAGTGCATGCCTTGAATATGTGGAGGCATTACCTCCTGGGAAGAAAATTTGTACTTATGACAGATCACTGTGGATTGTGATATCTGTTTGATCAACCAAAGCTCAGTGCTAGACAAGCTAGGTGGATGGCCCTCCTTAGTGAATTTGATTTTGAAATCAAACATATTAAAGGAAAATAAAATCAGGTGGTCGATGCCCTTAGCCGAAGTATGAAAACAATTCACCTGGCTGTAGTGAGTACCTGCGAGACGGATGTCAAAGAAAGAGTTAGAAATGCACAAGGAACAGATCCATTCTTCCAGACCGTGACCTCGTACCTGCAGCAAGAACCCACAGGGATAAAGTATGGAGATTACTAGATGATGGAAGAAGGTCTAATCACTTACCAAAGTAGACTGTATATTCCAGATTGTGACAACTTGAAGAGGTTCATATTGGATGAACTACATGAAAGACCCTATTTTGGTCATCCAGGATACCAGAAAATGATCACGGCCACTAGGAGACAATTCTATTGGCATGGATTGAAGAAAGACATAGCCGAGTACCTAGCCAAATGCATAAAATGCCAACAGGTAAAAGTAGAACATCGACACCCGGCAGGATTATTACAACCTCTACCAATCCCAGAATGGAAATGGGAAACCATCTCCAAGGATTTCATCACCGGATTACCAACCTCAACCAAATTGAATGATGCCATCATGGTAGTAGTGGATGAATTGAGCAAGTCTGCTTATTTCATCCCTGTCAAATCGACTTGTAAGGCAATAGATATCACTTAGGTATTCATGAAGGAGATATTCAGACTGCATGGCATGCCAAAAGAGATCGTGTCTGACAGAGACATGAAGTTCACTTCGAACTTTTGGAAATCACTGATGGCTGGTTTAGAGACCAAGTTGTTTTTTAGCACCGCCTATCACCCTCAAACTGACGAATAGACAAAAAGAGTGAACCAAATACTAGAAGACATGCTAAGAATGCATGTAATGTAATAACCCAAGAAGTGGGAAGACTACCTGCCACTAGTAGAATTCGCCTACAACAACAGCGACCAAGAATCCTTAAAGATGAGTCCCTTTGAAGTCCTCTATGGTAGGCCATGTAACACTCCAGTGAGCTGGAGTAATCCCGTAAACAGGATTTCTTTTGGACCCGACATGTTGAAAGAAATGGAACAACAAGTGACTCAGATAAAACAAAACCTGAAGGTCGCTCAGAACCGACAGAAAAGTTATGTCGACCAAAAGAGAACTCCGAGAGAGTTCAAAGCGGGAGATCGTGTATATCTCAGAGTTAGGCCCAGGAAGAGTTCTCTAAAAATGGGCGCCTGTGCCAAGTTGGCACCTCGGTATTGTGGACCCTTTGAGGTTATAGATAGAGTGGGACCTATAGCCTATAGGCTAGCACTTCCTCCCACAGTAAAAGCACATAATGTTTTCCATGTTTCATTATTGAAGAAATATGTACATGATGCTAATCATATAATTGATTGGTCTGTGATCCAGGTGGAACCGGAGGGAGAATTTCTACCAGAACCTCAATGCATACTGGACAGAAAGGAAACCCCGCTCTGGAACTGAACCATTGCAAAGGTCAAGGTGCAATGGAAACATTTTGGCCCAGATGAGGCTACATGGGAAATGGAGGATGCCATGAAACGGGCATATTCGATTTTGTTTACATCTGTACTTGCATGTCAAGTTGATAGATAGAACATCAAGGACGATATTCCTTTAGGGGGGAGGGAATTGTAACACCCTGTCTCCCCCAGTCTGTAAAAATAACTATACTGGCCAAGTATTGTGGCAAACTCAGAAATGTGAATGTGTGATGTGAATGGACCTTGTGAAAAAGCTCGATGAATGTAAATAATATTATGAATATATATATATATATATAT
>ML811952.1:89405-102250 GCA_009831015.1 Picea engelmannii
ATATATATATATATATATATATATATATATATATATATATATATATATATATATATATAATGTTTTTATATACAATTTTTTTATTATAAACAAGTGCGAAGGTGACGGAGACGGGGAAGAGCAAGTAAGGAATGGCCAAGTATGAAAAGCGGTCAGACAAGCTTCAAAATAGGGTTACAGGAGATACTCAGGAGAGGTGAGTGTCCGATGGTCAAATTTTATGTCTCGGAATTTTTTACTACGAAACACATAAAACGAAAGAGGGCATGATGGGATAGTTCAGCGGTCGATTTGTATATTTGTGGAATTCCAAGAAAGTGGCTAAGTATGGAATAGGGAAACGGTCGATCAGACTCGTTTTCGCAATTAAGGATTGAAGATTTTTAGAACGGTCCAACCCGATGATGCGCGAATGACATTCCATGATGTTTGAAATTAACACTCGGAAGGGATAATATAACCCTTCGGAAATCTTGGTTTAATGTGTATTAATGGGATATCTCCTCAAATCTTGGTTTAGCATTAAATCTTGCTAATTGCTTACTTATAAATAAGACCTTACACACACACACACACACATATATATAATTATGTTTTTATAAACAATCTTTTTTATTATAAATAAGACTCTTTTATATATACATAAGTATGAACAACTGTTGGACGGGCTTGAAAGTAGGGTTGCAAGGGATATGGAGGAGAGGTGAGCACCCGACGGTCAAATTATATGTCTTGATAATATATGTGTGTGTGTGTGTGTGTGTGTGTGTGTGTGTGTGTTTATAAACAATTTTTTATTATAAACAAGTGCGAAGGTGACAGGGACGGGGAAGAGTAAGTAAGGAATGGCCAAGTATGAAAAGCGGTCGGATGAGTTTCAAAATAGGGTTACAGGGGATTCTTAGGAGAGGTGAGGGCCCGATGGTCAAATTGTATGTCTCGAAAATTTTGACTGCAAAAGGCGTAAAAGGGAAAAGTACTTGATGGGGCAGTCCAGCAGTTGGTTTGTATATTTGCGGAATTATGGGTGTTGTTTGCAGGTCATGGAACAATGGAAAGGAAATATTGAGCTTGCCTGTTCGAGAACCCGCAATCGAAAAAGTGGCTAAGTATGGAATAGGGAAGCGATCGGTCGGACTCATTTTCGATAATATATTGAAATTTGTAATAGATATCCCATTACCTGGCAAGATCTTTTCTGCATGTATATCGGGAAATTTTGGGTGTTGTTTGCAAGTCGTGAACAATGCAAGGGAAATATTGAACCCACCTATTCGGGAACCCGCAAATGAAAAAGTCAGTAAGTATGGAATAGGGAAATGGTCAGTGGAATTTGTTTTTAATAATATATTGATATTTGTAATAGATATCCCATTACCTGGCAGGATATTTTCTACATGTTGTTGGACAAGTTGCGTAGAAACAATTATTATGATGGTCTCCTCGAGGCATGGTGAGATATCAGTATTAAACCTCAGTTATTGCATACTTGGAAAGAAGTGAGAAGGTGGCGGGAACAGGAAACAACGATTAGGAATTGGATATTCCGTGAACCCGCCAACCCGAAGATCCGTGAAAGAGATTCAAAGAAATGGCGAAGTATGGAAACCAGACGGACGGGTTTCAAAATGGGGTGACAATAGTTCCACGGGAGACGTGAGGACCTGACATTCAAATTGTAGGTCTTGGAACTTTTCGGTGCAAACTGTGTAACACGGAAGAGGGTATGATGTGAGAGTCTGGTTGTAAATTTGTATATCGCGGAAGTCAGAGTGTTGTTTGCAGGTCACAGAACAATGGAAGTGAAATCTAGAGCTCCCCTACCCGGGAATCCGCGGTCGAAGAAGTGGCTAGGTATGGAATGGGGAAGCATTCGGTCAGAGTCGTGATATAAAAGCACGAGTACAAATGTGAACCCATGAGTCCGCCAACCTATGCAGCTAGACATTTTAGGAAAAACAACTAAGTAACGAGAAAGAGAAAATACAGGGGAAAGAGAAATGGAATTTTGGTTAAGTATAGAAGAGGAAAAAGAAGGGCTAATTTATTCAAATCTGTAATAGATATCCCATTTGCTGGCAAGATATTTTCTACATGTTTTTGGAGAAGTTGTATACTTATTGCATATACTTGGAAAGAAGTGTGAAGGTGGAGGGCACATGAAACAACGACTAGGAATTGGAAATTCTCTGAACCCGCCAAACCGACGATCCGCGAAAGAGATTCCAAGAAATGGCCAAGTGTGGAAACTGGTCATACGGGCTTCAAAATAGGGTGACAAGGGTTCCCGAGGAGACGTGAGGCCCCGACGATCAAATTGTATGTATCGAAAATTTTGCGTGCAAACTATGTAACATGGAAGAGGGGCTGATGTAGGAGTCTGGAAGTCAATTTGTATATTGCGGAAGTCAGGGGGTTGTTTGCAGGTCAAGGAACACTGGAAGTGCAGTCTGCTTGTCCGAGAACCCGCAAGTGAAAAATTCAGGTAAGTATGGAATTGGAGGCACGAAAGAGATTCCAAGAAATGGAGAAATATGGAAAGTGGACGCAGGGGCCTCAAAATGGGGTGACAATAGTTCCCTAGGGGACGTGAGGACCCGAAGGTCAAATTGTAGGTCTCGAAACTTTTGAGTGCAAACTATGTATCACGGAAGAGGGTATGATGTGGGAGTCCGATAGTAAATTTGTATACCGTGGAGGTTCGGGTGTTGTTTGCAAGTCACGGATCAATGGAAGTGCAATCTAGAGCCCACCTACCCGGGAATTCGAGATCTGAAAAGTGGCTAGGCATGGAAAGGGAAGCGGTCGGTCAGAGTCGCGATATAAAATCATGAGTGCAAATGTGAACTTGTGAGTCCGCCAACCCCCGCATTGAGACATTTTAGGAAAAATGACTAAGTAACCAGAAAGAGAAAGTAGAGGGGAAAAAGAAACAGGAATTTGGTTAAGTATAGAAGAGGGAAAAGAAGGGCCAATATAATCAAATCTATAATAGATATTCCATTTGTTGGCAAGATCTTTTATGTATGTTTCTGGAGAAGTTGTATACTTATTGCATATACTTGGAAATAAGTCTGAAGGTGGCGGGCACAGGAAACAAAGACTAGAAATTGGAAATTTCCTAAACCGGCCAACCCGACAATCCGCGAAAGAGATTCCAAGAAATGGCCAAGTGTGGAAAGTGGTAGGATGGGCTTCCAAATAGGGTGACAAGGGTTCCTGAGGAGACATGAGGCCCTGATGGTCAAATTGTACGTATCGGAACATTTCAGTGCAAAATGTGTAACACATAACAGGGGATGATGTGGGAGTCTGGAAGTAAATTTGCATATCGCAGAAGTTGGATTGTTGTTTGCATGTCACAGAACAATGGAAGTGCAATTTAGAGACCGCCTGGGTGGGAACCCACGATTGAAAAATTGGATAGGTATGGAAAGGGGAAGCGCTCAGTCGGAATCGCAATATAAAAACATGAATGAAAATGTGAACCCGTGAATCCTCCAACCCACGCAGCAAGACATTTTCGGAAAAAATGAGTAAGTAACCAGAAAGAGAAAATATAGGGGAAAAAGAAAGGGGAATTTGGTCAAGTATAGAAGAGGGAAATGAAGGGGATAAAAGAGTGGAAAATTAGAAAAGAGGAGGGTAATTTTCGTAAGAAGGAATTGGTCTCAAACAAGCCCCATTGTTGCAAAACCATAATTTTCTAGTCCAATATTTGCTCGTTTTCTATTGTGCTTGTACCATTAAAAAGGATGTGAGAAAATGCTTTGTTGAAGATTAGTTTTTATTGCAACTTGTGGGAGTAATTGTGTTCTTGATACATTCTATCATGACTTTGACATATTAACTTAAGTATTAAACTTCTTGCATGATGGGTTGTTGGCATTAAAGCTTAATAATTGCATGTCTAGAAACAAATTTGACGATCTTGAATTTTAATATTGTAGTTGATTTCATAGTCCCATTTGACTACAACCACCATAGATCAGTTTTTTTTTTTATTCGCGAACAAGAAATTTGGTAATTTCATTAATAAAGTAAAAAGTGCTCAAATAGAGTCCAGGTGATGGACAACTAATAAAATGTTCTCTTTCATAGTAAAGGAATCAGGGAAGCGAAAGGAAAATAATAAATCATTTGCTTAACAAGGTTGAGATGAAAATGAACGAGGTCTCGACTGCCACATTGTGATTTGGTCTTGCTATGTTCTATCTACGTTACAAATAGAATTGAATGTTGGTTTGAAACTGTTTGAAATTCATTTTTGTTTCCATAAAATCCTGATGGGATCGACACAATGCATTGTCATATAATTGTTAAATGCTCCATATAGATCAAATTACTTGAGCCAATACAATATCCAAGAACTACGAGACTATCGAACCATGACAATGAGAAGAGGTGTTAAATTCAGCAAAGAAGCAGCAACCAAGACTCCAAGGCAAAATTTTTAATAGTAAATCCATTAAAAAAAACAATATTGGGCAGTAAAAAAAACAATAGTAAATTGGACCGAGCTCTTTGCACCAAAACATTGAACATATTTGTCATAAACGTAGGCACAGGATCTACAACATGTAGGAGCCATTGAGATGCTCTTCAACATGCATACAAAACTAATTACCATGCTTTTTTTTAGGAAATCCTTGCAGTCTTCTCCTCGGAAGGTCAATGTTCGCTATCGCAATCTCAATATCTTGCAGAAGACCTTAGGAGAAAAATAAATAGGAGAATGGTTTCGCAGTGGAATAAATCCTTGGCTTGAAGTAGGTGAACAACACTCTTTCTCCTGACGCTGGCATTGCTCCAATGTTGCACCCCAGTAAGAAAGCAACCCAAAATTTTTCAAATGTAGGAGGACATAAGAACCTATCTTCGCGGTAAAATTGATAGTTCTCACAAGCTTCCCATGAGAAAGAAGACGAAAAATGTTGCATGGAAAGTAGAAGAAACCAAAACTGAAAGTTAGGACACACCAAGAGACCACCTCCTCACAGTCGAAGACTTCAGGGACACAGGTTGCACGAGCAATTCCAGAGGCCCAAATTAGTCCATTCTGGGCATAAGGAGATGAGTTGTAGGAATATGCCTTGCACCAGTGGGAGTTCTGGTCCTCATCCCCTAAGATGTTAATTGTATATCCATAGAATAGGTGAGTGGTCCCACAATTGAATAATTTTTTGGCTTGAAATATATTTTTGGGAGCATCAAGAGACCATTTACTTATAGTGAAAGACTTCCACCCAGAAAGGACTAATTTGGACATATGGAATTCCTACTCTCGAGCTACAAAAAGGATATTGTGTTCTACGTCGGTTTCTTTTCTGAAACCCCTTCTTTTTGTCTTGTCAGAGCCGCCATCGCCGAGCCAAGAAGTGCCCCCCGTTATGGTTGATTTCAATTTGGGCACAGGAGTGGGAACACTGTTTGCATTGCCATCATTCATTGTTGTATCATCGTCCGTCAGATCATCTTCTCTCGGCTTGAAATCGACCGCACCAACCTTTGTGCCAGCCATCAATGCAGGCGGGTAGTCTGTTTGAGTAGGTGGGGTTGCCTTGGAATTTTTTGGCTTGAAATATATCTCTCGGTGCACCAAGGGACCATATCCTTTTTTCCTCCTGGGCAGAGGGAGAGGAGTATTAAGAATGTGCCCTGGATTACTAGAACCTCTAGTCATCATGCCCGAAGTTGTTTACTGTATCTGGACAAAACTGTTGTCGAACTGCTGCCGTAAGTTAACAAGAATTTATGTTTGTTCCAAATAATGTTTGAAATGAAAATTTGGAAGGGATAATATAACCTTCTGCAAATCTTGGTTTAATGCGTATCAATGGAATATATCCTTGAGCCTTTCGTTGATCAATGACAATCTCCACGGTTCATGCATAATGAGTTGTTACCATTAAAGCTTACTAATTGCATATTTAGAAAAAAGTGCGAAGGTGGCAGTGACGACAAAGAGCGATTAAGGATTAGATATTTTGTGAAGGCACCAACCAAATGACACACGAAAGAGATTGCATGATGCTTGAAATGAATACTTGAAAAGGATAACACAACTCTCTGCAAATCTTGGTTTAATTCATATCAATGACAAATCTTCTCCATCCTTTCGAACATTAATGACAATCTTAATGGTTCCTGCACGATGAGATATTAGCATTAAAGCTTAATAATTGCATATCTAGAAAGAAGTGTGAAGGTGGCAGGGATGACAAAGAGTGATTAAGCATTGCACATTTTGTCCACTCGTTAACCCGTGAAAGAGATTCCAAGAAACGGCCAAGTATGGAAAGCGGTGAGCAGGCTTCAAAATAGGGTCACAAGTTATACTCAGGAGACGTGAGGGGCCGATGGTCAAATTGTATGTCTCCAAAATTTTGACTGCAGAATGTGTAACACAGAACAGGGCACAATGACAGATTTTGGCGGTCAATTTGTATATTGTGGAATTTTGGGTGTCGTTTGTAGGTAGCAGAACAATGGAAGCACAATCTTGAGCAAGCCTAGCCAGGAATCGACGATGGTAATAGTGGCCAAGTATGAAATGGGTAAGAAATTGGTCGGACTCGTGATATAAAAGCATAAGACATACTCGGAACAGGGAATATTGACGGGCTTGAAAACAGGGTCAAGCGTTCTACTCAGGAGACGTGAGAGCTCGATGGTCAAATTGTATGTATCCTAACTTTTGATTGCAAAATGTGTAACATGGAACAAGGGACAATGACGGACTTTGACGGTCAATTTGTATATTGCAAAACTTCGAGTGTTGTGTATAAAAGCATGAGACATTAAGAAAAACGACTAAGTAACCAGAAAGGGAAAGCAAATGAGAAAAAGAAAGGGGAATTCGGTTTCCAATTTGTAGATCAAAGAAGTCTTGGTGTTGTTTACAAGCGGTGGAACAATGGAAACGCAATGTTGAACCTGCCTATCCAGGAACCCACGATGCAAAAATTTTGTTGAATATGAAACGGGGAAGCAGTCGATTGCGCTCATGATATAAAACTATCAGTGGAAATCTGAAGACGTGAATGCGCCAACCCCCGCACCTAGACATTTTCCGAAAAACGACTAAGTAACCAGAAAGGGAAAGCAGAGGGTAAAAAGAAAGGGGATGGAAATTTTTCGGAAGTGGGAATTGGTGTAAGAAAGCCCCTTTGATGGTCTTAACAGTAACTATGAAGTGCATTAAACAGGTGAACGGTCTCTTCAATCAAGGAATAGATCAAGTGAGTCATGCTTATAGTTTCCAGGATGTGTTTGTATAAGAGAAGCATCGAAAAGCCACAAGAAAATCAATTTTGGGATGTTTAAGTAAAATTATTGTACTTTCAACTTCACTGCAAGTATAACAACGACAAATTTAAATTTTAAGACGAATTTTAATTTTAATTTCATGTCGTTGATATGATAGTTCCATTGGACTTCACATAGTATATATCATTTTATTTCAAAATATTCCTAGAGATGATTTTTGCTAAGTTCATCGATCAAGGAAAAGTGTTAAAATGAGACACATACTACATTTGTGTCAAAGAGCTTATATTAAAAGGAAAAACATGTCATGTATATTCTTTAAGATCATAGAAAAACTGCCAAGATCATGAATGTATCATTAATTTTCCAGAACGAAGCATACAACCAAAAGCTAAGTAAACACCAAATGTATTGAAAGTTGAGGCACAAGGCAACGCATGAACACAAAAGGCACCAAGTGAGATCCCACAAGTGTCCATAGAGAAATACGCATTGACTTATGCATCAAACAATTTGATATATAAAAAAAAAATACACATGGCATTGGTTTTCTCTTACATCTAGTATATGTTCCCATGAGAAAAAAATCGGAGCCATGAGATATGAACAAAAGTCTGCCAAACACAAGACAACACAAAACCAGCGGAGCTTCGCCATTGTATCCTAGCTATAACCAAACCCCAAAATGGGGAACAAGAAAATTATCGATTACTATTTTACCATGAATCAATATCACTATGGACATTTGACTTTGATAGTGCCATGTTCTATCACTACCAGTTTTAACAATGCCAAATTTGCAATATTATTGGAAATGCCTAATGGTTATGCCCAGAGGAGCAAGCCATTTCGACGCTTCAAAGGATGGGCCTGAGTTATTCACAATTGGATACTTTGTATGGGGTTTGTCCTCATGCTTCCCATTTCTAGACTGAACAATCTTGTGCGCTTGTACATCAACAATAAATACACCTGCATGTATGAATTCTAATGCGCGAACTCCCCAATCTCTATAGCGAGTTTTGAAGATCTCAAGCTCATGCTTCAATCCATGCTAATGTAATATCCCTTGACCGAAACCAATTGTAAATGTAATATAAATATACTTAAGCTGGTGAGTTGTTTTGACCTCATTTGATAATGCACATCATGTGGCATAGTGCGTGCATGAACTGTGCAGTAAAATGATGTAATATGCACATCGCAAGATACCACGCGCAGTAACTAAAGTGTGCACAATATTAAGGTCAGCGAACCTTTATGTATATGATATGCATTATAGGTTGGTGAGCCATTATCATAAGCCGGAATGCTTATGTTTTGGTATCAGGCCGGAATGCCTAGATGTCAAGGGCCAATGCGTCTACTTTGTACATGACTCATCATTAATATAAAATACATCATTGCGCACAAACCGACCACGATAAAAGAGATGGGGGACTGAACTTCACCAGTTAGGAAAAGGGAGGGCCAAAATTCAAGGGAATATTATATTAATATTTCCTAAAACATAAAGTATGGATAATTATTTTATCCTAAGTTCTAAAGTTGGGGACAAGTGGACAAAATTAACTTTCGATATGACAAGTGTCAAGTTGGGGACATGCATTCATATCATGGGGGAACTTAGCTGATTGGGAGATTTCTCAGGGATACCTTACCAACAGCGGGGGGGACCATCATTCTCATCATCACTTTTCACGAAGAGTTCATAGTGATTCCTGTACACACTCAGTTATCCAGTCAATGATTCCATGACCATTTCACTCATACATTTTGTTATCCTTGAGATAGCCATTTCACCATTCTGAAGCCTATTTCCGCACCCTTTTTGGTTGGTGTACCTGGTTATCTTGGAGAGGGATTGCAGAAGCGGGTTGTTAGGCTCGTGAGCAGTTCTCTGAGCGAAATAATTGTTGGGGATTGATTCTCAAAGGTGCTAAACTGTAGCTATAGCACTTTGAGACTTCCGGTCCAGCCTGTTGCTAAAGCCCTGGAAGGGAAGTGGGGCAGCCGAGGGACTGTTGGGCAAAGAAGGGGCACACTTCCTTGGGTGGGACAGGCATGTGGGGAATGAGAAGTTGTAGGTTGTTAGTTGAGTGAGCACCTGAGACAGAGTCTTTCCTGTTGTCCATGACCCTTACCCTAGATAGGAACCCTCTACCCTGGGTGGAGTTCAATCCCAGCTCGAGGGTGACTCACTGTTCATTCTCGAAGGTGCTAAACTGCACCTACAGCGCTCTGAGACTTCTGTTCTGGCCTGATGTTGAAGCCCTGGAAGGGAAGTGAGGCAGCCGAGGGACTGTTGAGCAGAGAAGGGGAACACTTCCTTGGGTGGGACAGGCATGTGGGGAATGAGAGGTTGTTGTAGGTTGTTAGTTGAGTGAGCACCTAAGACAGAGTCTTTCCTGTTGTCCATGAGCCTTAGCCTAGATAGGAACCCTTTACCCTAGGTGGAGTTCAGTCCCAGCTCAGGGGTGACTCACTGTTGAGAGTGATGAACAGTGTAGTCTATGGCTGGGAGGTTCGTGGACGGCCTGTAAGCAGTTGGTGATAGTCTTTCTAAGATAAGTACCAATTGTATGATAAATTGATATGTTGTTTTGTTATTTACATGCCTATGTTACGATTTTATCTTATATGTGATTATGATTGCTTATGTGCTTATGGGTAATTTCATGTAAATGATGCATATATGTAGTTACTGTTATTTCAATATAAAATTTGTATGTTACAGAAAGTAATTGTTTGTTTATGTTTAGATGCAAAGCTTCCACGAGCGTGTTGTATGTATATGTTTTAGTTGCATGTAGTTTAAATATGGTTATTTTATGTGGCATTGCTTAGTTGACTATTGGGTATGCTACTGTATGTTCCACAGTATGGGAACGAAAGTGTTCCCTAGAGTAGCATGGCCAGGCTTGATGGCTGGGAATGTTACCAACCGGTGTCAGAGCATGAGTGGTTGCTCTGGAGTGGTGTACCCCAGCCTGAGGTTGATCAGGGGGATCGTTACGGCTGAGCCCTTTTTTTCAATTAGGGCATCGAGAAAATGCAGATACCATACCATAAATATATAGTTGGAGATCATCTTATTTTTTATTTGGGTACCCAAAAAATGCAGAAATCCTACCATGGCTATATAGTTGGGAAACATTTTTCCAATTTGGGCACCTAAAAAGGTGCAGACTCCTCCAACAAATCCACAGCTAACCACCATTTTTTTTTCATTTGGACACCCCAACAAATATGCAAAATTCTTACTAGGAGATGCAAAAAAACATGAAAATAACAACAGCGATTTGATTTGTAGTTAGATTCTCCTTGTTTTTTCAAGTGCACAAAAAGAGACAAAATCTCTGGAAAGAAAATTTTACAACCATAGATGTAAACTCCGAAGAACTCGATTCTGACGAAAATTCATCTGGGTATTGAAGAAAAATTACAGACACACATCAGATTTTTACATTTCCTGCCAAAACTTGATATGATTTTTTATTTTTTTAATCAGTCGATATGCAATATTGCATTGTCTCCATTTAAGGTAAATTTGTTATGTATCTGAAAGTCGCGCAACATGTAAACATTGTTTACCTTTTTCTGTAGGTATACTTCATATGGAAATTTTTCTAACCCAGGAAGCACATCTTGTAACAAAGGTTGTTTAATTGAACAATGTACGATTGTGTTGCCCACGGTTCGGATGGCAGCATTGAGGCAATGTCTATATATGTAAGGGAATTTTGTGTTGCATCGCAGACAATCAATTGTATCATCATTTATGAAATCAGAAGCAGAAGCAGGAGAGTTGCATTTGGCACATACAGGCTCGAAGGGGATCGAGTACGCATTTACTGCAACCAAAAAAACCTCAACCTGTCACATGAGCATAGTAGTTAATATATTGAACAATCTAATATACAAGTGCACAACAACAAAAAAGAAAAACTGCAGAAAATTGGTGAAGACAATTTGTATGAGCAAAGTGAGGATGAAATTGTAGATGTATACGCACAACAGTTGTAGAGCTAGTTAGTTTCTTGAGATCATGTACTATTTATGTTCGCAATTTTGTTACAAATGTTGCTTGTGTTGTGCGAAAGATCCTTTCTTTAACATCTCTTTTCTTTGTTATATTTTTTAAGAGCATAAGTGGAAATTGCCCTTTATGCAATTTTTGTTCCATTGAGTAAAACAAATTTGAATAGGTGTCGAACAATTGCAGTTGCAACATGGAACAGTGCAATAGTTGTGTAACATAACCGAGATACATGGACATGTGAAAGTAAAAGACAAAAATGGATATGGAGAACGATGTCATTTCCTTGTCATTGTTTGACTCTCCATCTTTTATATGGAGAATGTGTTGTGAGCCAAGTTTTCTCGTGAGTGTAACAGTTGCACCAATGGTTCTGATTGGGTAAGTGTTGTTGCTCTGTGCAAGTTGGCTGATAGTTGCGTCCAGGACGAAACGATATTTTGAACAAATAGTGGGAATTTTCTCCACAATACTTGTTTCGTTGAGCGATATAATCTGATCACAATCACCACGGACATATACTATTTTGGGAAATATATTAAAATTTGTAATGGATATCCCATTACCTAGAAATATCTTTTATGGATGTTTCTGGACAAGTCGTGTGGGAATAGTCAGTGTGACTGTCATCAGGGCTCATTGTCTGTCATGTCAACACGCATAATGGATCTAGTTTTGTTTTCCTTATCCAAGTAGGTGCTATAGACGACCATTATGTCCTCGACGAACACTTGTCTAGTTCGACAGTTGTTCAAGCCCTTTATTGATAGTATTTTGGGTGTTATAAGTTTAGACCTTGTGACATTTTTTGAACAGAAAAAGTAATTTGAATGGTAGTTTGCATTGATTTTTTGTTTTATTTTTTCCTGGCATAAATGTACAAGTAAACGCACAACTTGGATGAAGTATGGAGCTAGAGTTTTTCAAATAGACCTCTTAGTCTGTGGAACTTGCGCTATGTTCAACATATCACTTGCGCTCGTTGATACTTCTTGTGAACTGCAAAGTATGTGTTGCAAGTGACATCAGCATATTCACCGGGAAATAGATGAATAAATAGTTGAGGATATTTGTTTTGTAAACATATGAGGAACACAATGTATGCATCTTTACCTTTGGCCTTATCGATCTGTTGATGTTTGCGATGATTGACTGCTCATGGCCATGTCACTAGTCCAAATTTTTCTATATTGTATATTGTCCATAATTGTTCTAAATGTCACATACAAGGTCAAAGGAGATGGAATACAAAATAAGGTGTCAAGGGATACTCAAGAAACATGAGGACCCGACGGTTAAATTGTATGCCTCGGATTTTTTTACTACAAAAATGTGTAAGAGGAAATAAGGCATGATGGGGGGGTGCAGTGGACAATATATATATCGCAGAACCTTTGAAGCTAGAGGCGCAATCTTGAACCCGCCAGCCCGGAAACCCGCGATAAAAAAGTGGCTAAGTATGGAATGAGGAAACCGTCGGTCGGAGTCGTGATATAGAAGCATGAGTATAAATGTGAACCCGTGAGTTTGCCAACTC
>ML811953.1:0-26657 GCA_009831015.1 Picea engelmannii
AAGTACATGCAATCCATCCATAATATCACCAATCAATTGTTGTTCGAACAAGGAGTGAACAGGGTTATTGGGAAAATGGGGGAATTGCGATGAGTGTAAAATGGTATAATGGTATGGAACACCATGAGTATTGTTCAAGAAATTTCAGAAAACAATCACACTAACATCCAAACACCAATCAATGCCCAGCTTCTTCCTTTTACTACCCCTTTCACTCTAATGAAATTCACAACAACAGAACAAGGAAAATTTAAATGTATCTGGGAAAGTGAGGGGCTTGTAATAAGCGAAAAGTGATATAATGGTCTGGAATGAGATGTTTATTGTTTCATTGATGAACTAACATTTATTTCCTTCAAATCATCATTGTTCCAAAAAATCTTTATACAACATTCAAACTCAAGACCCAGTTGTTCCAAAGATATAAAAAGTCTTAGAACTGTCACCCCACAATTCCCAGATTTCCTTTTCCTTTACACAAATATCTATTACTTGAGTGAAGGTGCAAGGAACTATATAACATCCAAAACACAATAACTCCAAACAATATGTAGGGCTAAGAATACCCAATACAAACCATTTAACTTCCACATAAAATAACATAACTCAAAAGTTATATAACAAGGAGAGCTTGAAAGTCTTCAAATGCCTCTTATGTTTTATTTAATTAAACATTATAAAATATTTAATATAAACCAATTTCTATATAAATTATACAACCATCCTGGTCATTTTCAACTGTGCACATTTAACATCATAGCATTGAAATAAAACCACTACAACCGACTTCATTCACTGCAAAAATTGTTTCATTTTAACTGCAAACTTTTAATTTCATATGTTACTTAACAATGGAATGATCCCAGTAGAAAAACTCAGACCAACTAAGGGAACGATGGAGTGAAATCTATGCCAACCAAAATTTGACATAAGGTTAATGTCAACCCTACAATTCTTATCATATGACAGACTGGGTTCAAAGGTCTAGTGGCTTTATTCACCAGTGATCTACCAATAAAAATCGACAAAAACCCTCATAGGTAACACACAACCAACAATGCAAGTAACAGGTTTACCCATTGTTCAATCATAACCAAACTCAAATTAAATCCCCAACATGTGTTTACAACCCCCGAGCCAAAGAGGTTCGGGTCCAACCAGAGGGAGAGAGAATTAGTTAATGAAGTTTATACAACCAAAACTATAACATCATCATTACAACTATGACACAGTCGAATCTAAAGTGTCACCATCCAAAAATTTCCCTCGTATACATTCAAGACTATGGGAGGAGTTTCAACAATGCCACCATCCAACAATGAATCATAGAATGAGAACCAAGCTTCACATTCACCTAATCAACTATCACAAAACTTCAGACTAGGTCGTGGTCGGTACCTGGGGATAAACCAAAACCTTGTTTCTCCATTTCATTTATAACAACAGTTCCCTCATACCACACACGGTCACAAACAACACCCGCGGGCCTCGAACATAACAATTCGGATGGGTAAAGATATAACAGAGGCCGAAAAATCACCTATGACTATGTGGCACATCAAGAAACAAAACCCATCACAACCAAAACACCATTGCTATTAATGGAGGTAAACCCATTTTGAAATTGTAGAAGGAGCGAAACAAGAGTCATAGCATACCATAGTTACCATAATTAGTCCCAAAAATGGAGTATCATAACCAATCTATTATCAACAAACTCTGGAATCAGAGTGCTCAACTATGACAGGGAACAACAATATCATTTGCACAACCATAACCCATAAATTCAACAGAAAGGAGCCATAAACCACTTTCAACATGCCAACCAACTCGCACAGACATAGCTTACATATTCGCCACTGTAACTTTAGAAAGAAAGCACCCAACAAGAAAAAACTAAGATCCAACCATCTATTCTACCTTGGAGTAGAGTGCATAATGAATGGAAGACAAGAAACTCATACCTGTTGTGGAAAACGCAAAGGAAAACCAATGACTCTGTTATTTTCTCCAAAATTCGAGCAACACGGAATAACCATAGTGCAAGCCAAACACAATGTGAACCAAGGAGGGTGGCGGCCTCAAGGGTATGGTTGGAGCGACGTGCAGTAATTGCACGTTGTTTCCAACATAAATGACCACCAACCCAAGTATGAGTGTGCCATACACTGTCCCCAAAACATTAGCATAACAAACCATATAATAGGCCACAATTTGCCAAAAAACACAACGATTTTCCACCTTCTTGTATGCAACCTTAACACCATATTTCATATCCATTTCTAGAAAAAGGGGATCACCTCATCACCTACATTAAACATATCATATAATATGATCACAATACCATATGTCTAATAGATCCCAAATTGTAAAGATTGAATTTCCCTCAAATAATAACATAATTATTGTCCACCATCATAACCATGAATAATCTGTGTGTGAGTTGAAGCTTGAACCTTTTCCATATGAAAACCAACCGTAATATAACGATGTATAACAGTTGTGAGAAAAGTGCTTATCACTTTCTTTCTTCTTTTAAATTTTCATCCATTATAATCATTAATTGCATGTGAAAACTTGTTCGAATTTTTGTGTTTTCTCAAATAGCAAATGCTTAGTAAAGTCGTCATGAATGAAAATTAGAGCGATGTTTCCTCTTCATCATGATTCAAGAAAGGAGGTCCCACCTATCTAGATATTATTTAGTCAATGTACATAAATAGTAAGGCATTACAACCCATTTGCAGGCAGGAGTATTACGTTGCACTTATGGGCGTCAACACTGTGCACCACTCCCATCTGCGTTGATATTCTCTTCCTAGATCTTGTATATATCTGATGTGCACTCTGTTAGTAGGTCGAATGCCCAACAATCCTTTTCTCTGTGTCCTATCTATTTATAAATGTTGAAAAACAAGTTCTTTGGAGTACTCTAGTATTTCTGGAGTAATGGACACTCAATAGGATAATGACCCCATTTCTTAGAGATATCGCAGTATCCTCCTCTGGTTAGTGGATTTGGTGCTCCTACTGCCAAGTACTGTTTGAAAGTTGGTCATTTTTCTTTGTGGTGGACCTTCGTCCTGCACTTGGTACACCAAATTTGTTCTCATTTTTGCCTTCCTTTGGTAATCTCAACCAGTGGAATTGTTAAGGAAGCTAACTGTGTCTGAACTTATGTCATTCCCCCAATGTCTCCTACCAATGACGAATTTAATTTAATTGTGATTTCCAGTGCCTCGGACTGCGACGCAACCTTGTGTTGAATTAGTAGTCTATGAATGTGGGGTAGTAATCATGCAATGAACCTCTCTTGATTCTAGTGACCTTGAATCTAGAAAGTCGGTCTCCCCATTACATCCTTAAAATGTTGATCGTAATCCCATATTGACTATCCTTACACCTACTTGATCTCCTTCAATTCAATAATATAATTTCATTATGAATTTGTCCTTTTGAACTCTTTTAATAGTGCGTGTTTTATCTCTGCCAAATTCATAACCTATCTAGTAGTTTTAGTACCATATAAATTCATGTACCATACCAGCGCGCGAACCCTAAACGTTGTCGCTAACTGCGCAATCTTCATATGTTTGTCCTGTATGTTTTTAGTGGACCAAATTGTTTCGTAGACAAACAAGTGTTGTTCTAGGTCCTCTGACCCTACTTCCTTGAATTCAGGAAGTCTAAGAATATTATCTATCCCTACCATGTTGGTTTGTGTATTCCCTCCTCTTGGTGATGTTCGTACACTTTGATTTTGACTATGCGCACTACTCCCACTATTTCGGTCGGTATTGTTATGTCCTCCTTGACTAACTATGATGGCTTTCGACAAATATTCAAATATTATTTTTGTTATGAGGAAAATCTCTCTATGGCTAGGGTAAACCACAATAGACAGAAATGACTTCAGAAATCAACTCTATTCTCAAGTATGTTATATAAACAAATATGCTAGTGAGATAAGATAAAAGGCCTACCTCATCCAGACGTTCGATGAAGTCCATCGTTGAGCACTTGACCTAAATAAATATACCTGCAACTAGTCTTCAACAACCAAGCAAAGCAAGCATATGGCGATAATATATGATGTTAGCACATTCAATAGCATAATCCATTAATATACATAACAAACACGCCCATGGAATAATAATTCAAATATTTGCAAGATATCAATTGGACGGGAAAAGAGTATTTCTATTAATATATGATCAACAGAAATGAAAAAGTTACAGACTTCTGTGTCGGCATGGTTCGGAACCGAGAAACTAAGTTCCCTCCAGTTGGGCCTCCACCACTTCAATCCTCCACCAAAGGCAATCTCATAGAAGAGAGACAATGAAGTTCCCAATCAATAAGGGAAGAGATTGGGGTTGAACACTGTATTCAGACTTAAAGGACAAAGGGATGCAGACTCAATATGAAGTGAATAATTCCTCCAGAGTAACTTTTCTCTCAAATTTGTATTCTTTCTCCTCTTTTCCATAGCTCGAAATTCACCCATTTATAGCCTTCAAATGGAACTAAAGGGCCGAGTCAGAACTTTTCCAGTATATGGAAGGCCAAGGATCATAGATCTCCTGTCGTGACATGGAAACTCGACAGCAGTTTTAATTTGTGGGCACAAATCTCAATGTCCACGGGCTGTAGTGGTGCAACCTGCATATATGTATGTTGTATAGTAGGCAAGGTGCTTACATGTGGAAAAAATGTATTTTTAGCTCTGGGATTTGCAAAAAGGGATGAAAAGTCTGCATAGGGAAATGGAAAAAGGCCCTCTATGCAAGATTGCATAGGGTGAGGAAAATATTGCTATAATAGATGCCCCCTAATGTGTGAGGGCAAAGGAGTATCTTTGATGGCTGAAATGCATTATAAAAACCCAGAAGTGGAGTGATGGGGAACCAGATGGAAGAACTAGTTGCTCAATTCATTCTGCAATGACTTTGCATACACGGCTTCCAATTTGAATTACACTACAGATCCATGTGAAAATATACCAAACAATTGTCTATGGCCATGAATAGGCAAATACAAGTGTGGTTACATGCCAAAGGTTGTCATAGTCAAGAACAAGGCCCAGTAGAACCAGTCTCAAAATCAATCTGAAGATATTTGTATACCATGGAGTACAATCTGATCTCCCATGATCACTGAAATCATATAGGTATTGTTCCAATGAAAAGGAAGCAACAGCTCAGGAAATTTGCGGCCACATACTGATGTCTTCAAGTCTTCTACACAATCTGACAAAGGTGCAAGTCTACATCATGTGAATAAAGGAGTTGAGGTCGAACATAATGAGACATTGTTTGATTACCAGTCATTGAGGTATATCGTTAACAAATGCAAGACAACCTACCGATGATGAAAGTAGGTATCAAGGCACGAAGTACATTCTTACAAGTGTGAATAAAGGAGTTCGGGTCGAACACCTGAAGAATCCATCGATTAGGAGACATTGATGTATTCCCAATTTTCGATGGTGAGAGAACCTGCCACTAATGATTGCAAACCTCGAGGTACTCATAGGACTCTAGGTCTCATTTCCAAAATAGATGAGTTGAAGTTGATGGAAGGAGACCCTCTGAAAGGAGAGCATTAAGGCATCTCTCACCACTTAACATGAAGTATAAAGCAGCAGCTTCATGATTTGGAGTAAATCAGATGAAGAACATGTTCATGAACCAACGACCATGTGTGTCTTGTGTGTGTGACAAATGCAAGTGGTACACGAAAAATACCCTTTGAATAGCATCCAATGAGGAAAACTACTGACAAAAGAGAGGAAAACACCAATAAGGCTAATGGCATCCAAGACACTGTACGAATCCCAATATGTGAATAGATGTCTTGTCATCGAACACAAGGGAAACCACCCAGTCAACGACCAATTATGAAATGTTGACTGTTGGGTTCAAGGTTACCTGAGACCAGGGTACGTGATAGGACTACAACATCATGTGATTCTGAGACAAACTGAGGGTATGGACGACATGCAAAGTCAAGAGTTCTGAGGAATGGCCGACACGGGTTGATAGAATTCCTTTGAAAAAGAGCATGAGACATATTGAAGACTCTGGAAGCATAAACTCAATGATGAAACCATGAGATGAAGGAGGCATCAATCAATTTCTCCATAGGGACTGGAAGAGTAACCAGTCGGTGGAGAAAATTCTCTGTAACGAGATTAGCTTCCTAAGGCCATGCTAAACCCAAAATTATGATGACAAATAGACTCAATAACTTTGTGTATGTTCAAAGGCAACATGGCTACTGCCAATATAAGATAATATTCCCTTCTCGCCCGTATTTTTTTGTTTTTTCATAGTCAAATGAATGTTATGATATAGAGGAGGAAACGAGTGTCACAAGTAAGAAAAACTAGTTCCAATAGTGGAACATACCTATGCTCAATGCAAGGAGATGCATGTGGGATATGGAAACTCAATGGAATGTTCCCTCTTGAGTATAGGGTGTCAAATTGCGAAGGATATAAACGAGGCTCTTCTTGGTTGAGGATGAAAAACTACTGAGGCAAACGGTTTATAACGCAAAGAGAGAATCGACTATAGGCTCAATACTGCAAGCAAGAGCATGAGATGCAATCACAACTTGACACCAAAAAATGTCATTTTTCATAATTGCAGTCTACTTGGTTTGAAAAAGGGATAAACTTGTACCAAATAGATGTCGTTTCAAATCCAATTTACGAGTGTGAAAGAGACAATTTCACTCGACAATCTTTTCACTTTTTTAAAATGAGTCGGAAAAGAGATTAAACCAAACTCGGTTGGGAGTCCTCTAGGTATAGGGAATCATGTTTATGAGTGATAAATGAGGCTCATCATAAAGTCATGTATTAACTATAAGGGACTTCTGGTCCTACGAAAAAAAAAATCTTTGCATGGGCACCAAATGAAGCAGAGGATCTAACTAGGGTACCCATGTTTGGTAAGTCTCTTCCACTTGATAACGATGCATATTATAGCAAATGGAAGGTTATGTGTCACAACAAATGGGTTCGTACCTAAGGAATATGAGTGACATTTATAGGACAATACAAAAGTGAATGGTGGAATGGATACCTATCCTATATGTTGGGTAGTGAAAATACCTTCCCGTGGTTACGAATGGTCAACATAACATTGAAATTCGCAAGAATCCCTGGTGAAAACTACAAAAACCAACTCAATCCACTGCTGTATTAGTCCATTAGGCAAAAAAAATGACTCGAAACTATAGAAAGTGGGTAAAACCTACTATAAATAGTAACAAAACCAAAATTTACTATGTCATTTTGACTTTTTACCCAAATAGTGAAAATTGGACCAAAATACCTCTGATCTTCAACTGGTGATTGCGGAAGCATCGAGTGACGAAATTAGATACCGTCTAGACCAGGTAATTCCCCTTCCCCTCCTCTTCCTTTCCAGTGGATTAGATTTTTTAATTAGGTTTCAAATTTTGAGTAAATTAAGGCGCAAATTGAGTATTTCAATGTATGCAGGATGACATTCATCGAGTCATGTATATGTGAGGTTATACGCGATTGTGTAAAATACACGACGCATGTACTCATCCCTATATGCGACTGTGAATGCTGCAGCCCATGTACACGTCCGTAAACAAGGTTTTCTATAGTTGCCAATTCAAAAATTGATTTTTATCTAGTAGGATGGTCCTAGAATGGAGAGAAAGGGAACACGAGGAGGCAGATGTTGATGTGGAAAGAGATTTGGGGGCCCAAATGGCCTTGAAAAGATGCGGCTTGTATAAATTTTGGGCACTCAAAGGGATGAGGGCTTGGGTGAGGTTGATTGAGTTGCTTGTGGATTACTGGGATCCTGACAGTGAGAGATTCAAACTCGATGGGAAACCATTGAAGATTGAAGTCGAGGATATATACTTTTTGACTGGGTTATCGCACCGGGGTGAGGTGATGAACCTCAAAGCCCAGGGAGCTGGGAGCATGATGAATATAGAGGAGTACATAGATTCTCACTGTGTAGCAGGGACCAAGAAGGTCGGAAGTCAACTCCCCATCCGAGCGATAAACAGTCTCAGCCTCAAGATTGTTTTCCTCATTTTGACCAGGATCATAGGATCGGCTTCATTGCACCAGGCATCAAGGTCGCTCATGTTCTATTATGTAGAGTGCTTGAGACCCATTGTATATGATTGGTGTACCTCACTATTGGCTAATATGAGGAGCCAATTGATAGAGTGAAAACAGGGTGACAAGAGGAACTTCGGGTTTGCCTCTATCTTATATAGCTTTTTCTTCAAGTGGATTCCAGGTTTGGGACCTAGAGTGAATATCATTCCAAGAGGACCTCATGATCTAGCCATGGCATAGTGGACCGAGGTAATGAGGCGTTAGGGGGGAGATTGGGGGCCCACACCCTACAACGATGATTTTTTCTACTGGTGGAGGCAACAGGTCATTTCTCTGGATGACTACCCCTATGCAAGGATCGACTTCAGAGGGGACCCTGACATGCCACTGCCACCAAGGACCACCTATGGGGACATAGGTATGTCAATTTTTTTAAATATTTCATTTTTTTGTATTTTTTTATAGTAAAACAAAAAAAAAAAATAGATGATGCTTAAGTACTAACTAGACACTTGTGTGATGCAGACGTAGGTCCGCGACGGCCAAACGGGCTTCCACGACATCGTCGGAGGCACCAGGGAGATGAGGTGGTAGGAGGAGAAGCAGAGAGAATCCTTCAAAATGTGCAGGGCAACCTGTCTCGTTTGACACATAGGATTCCAATGGTTTAGGTAGAGGATCATTCAGAGGCCATGCAGCGGCAAGTAGTTGGTGTGCCCAAAGCTTGGGTGTGACTCTTTTGGCATCTCGCAAACACCGTAGTTTGTTATCATAACACAAATAAACACCATATTTTTTGAAATATATATAAAACAGGGGTCTTCGACTTTACTTATATTACAATGTGTACATTGATGAGATGGTTTTCTTTGCTTTAGTTATGTGACAAATGCCAATCTAAAACGAAATTAGCATAAGCATCAGATACATAATTAGAACTCCTAGGTATGTGATAATAAGTAATAAAATCAAACTTTCATTCTAAAAGATGTACCTATAGGAATCGTTGGAATAAAGTAGGATCACGCACATAATAACTGTCATTCAATTGACATACTACTAATTGGGAATCCAGACAAACTTCTAAAGAGAAAATACCATGTGAGATAGCATCACGCAAAAGTTTGATAATGGCGCTATATTCGGCCACATTATTCATGGATGGCCCTAGGCATACACCATCTGAAGACACCAGTAGACCCTTGGGTGAGTAAACCACCCAAGCAGAGGAAACCAAGTTCTATGTATGATGACTACCTCCATCTGTGACTCCTAAGTATACCGAGGACTCCGTTGACATCTACCAACCAAAGGAAAACTCGATAAGCAAGTTGAAGACGAAAAAGAAAGGGAAAATATATATACACTAAATTATATTAGTATATAAAGAGTTACGCCCAAGCTTGGGGCTCAAGTGTAATATATTTTTAAGTAGAGCCCATTCATGGGCTCGACCAGCATATTCCCTTCATAATATTCTAACTCATAGGCTTCATTTTCTAATACAAGTCGCACGATATAGGGACCATGCCACATGGGTTTGAACTTGCCTGTCCCCAGCAGTTCTTTGGCTTGATCATATAATAGGACCAATTCACCCTCAGCGTCCAACTGAGGATAGAAAGACTTATCGTACTGGACCTTGACACATCTTTTCTTCGCCTTGATAGTCGTAGAGGTGTCTCGGCGTTGCTCGTCAAGACTCTTTAGATGTACAAGGCGTCGATCGAGATCGGAAGTGTCATGTAGGAGCGTGACTCCCAAATTAAGAGAAGGGATCTCGCATTCAATAGGTAATATCAACTCCACACTGTGTACTAACTACAAAGGGGAAAAACTAGTGGCAGTCTTGACCAAGGTTCGGTATACCCAAAGTGTGGGATATAGCATAATGTGCCAATCAGACTTACTATGGCTGACAATTTTCTGCAAAATGATCTTGAGAGACTTGTTGATGGCCTCTAGCTGTCTATTTTCCTGGGGGTAGTAAGGGGAATAATGACTATGCTTAAACCTCAGCTTGGATGTTAATTCTTCCATCATTTCGTTCTGAAAGTGACTTCCATGATCAGTGACAATCTCACTTGGGATACCGAACCGGGCGATAATTTGATTGAATAAGAAGAAGGTGGCAGTCTTCCCATTAGATTTATCAGTAGGCATGGCTTTGGCCCACTTAATAAAGTATTTGATGACCACGATAATGTGTTGATGCCCCCAGCTGAAGTTGGGTTGCAATCCATGAAGTCCACCCCCCACTTGGTGAAGGGATCGACGGTAATGACTAGGTGAAGAGGGGTTGGATGCGAGCACATTTTCCAAGTCAACACCTGGCAAGGGTGACACTTCTTAACCGCTTCAACAAAATATTTAAATATAGATGGCCAAAAATAATCGGCTCGCAAAATTTTTTGGGTTGTCGCAAGCTCGGATAGATGACCACCACAAGCCCCACTGTGGTAGTCGTTTAGAACTGACTCGAATTCTTCGTGATTTAAAAAATAGTGTAAGATATTGTATATTCCTCGGTGATACAAAGTGTCACCGATGATAGTGTAATTCTTAGATTGGTATTATACACGTCGTCGGTCATCTCGCGAGAGATGCTGAGGGAACTTCAAAGTTTGAAGATAGAGAACAATGTCTCCATACCAAGGTTTGGACTATGAGACAAGGAAAATGTGTTCCTATGAAAATGAATCAACATGGATAACATCCTCGTCCAATCGTGGGAAGTTGTATATTAACTCCGCAAATACTAGTGATTTCTTGGATTTCGCAGAAGCGAAATCGAGATCAAATTCTTGTAAAATGTCAATCCATTTATTATATTTCCCCCCTATGATATGCTTAGTAAGTACGTATTGAAATTGATTGACATCGGCAACCACAATAGTCTTTCAAAGAAATATATAATGGCATAAATGTTGGACTGCATGAACAGGAGCCAAAGCTAGCTTTTCAACGTGAGAATAATTGAGCTTAGGATCAACTAAGTTTCGACTAAGATAGTAGTTGACGTGCTCTCAGAGATCATCATCCTCCTGAATCAAAACCATACCAATCATCTTCTTGGACGCAGCAACATAAAGAAATTAATCCCTACTGTATTCAGGAGACTTCAGCAGAGGCGTTGATACCAAGGCTTTCTTCAAAGCATCGAAGGACTCATGGGCTCACTCATCCTAGATAAAAGGGGTGTCCTTCTTCAAAAGACGCATGAAACCCTTAGTGATATTGGCATAGTTTACTATAAACCGACGTAAAAAGTTAGATTTCCTCTATAAACCTTGAAGTTGTCAAACAATGCGCGGGGGAGGCAAGTAAATAATTTCCTCAGCCTTTAACGGATCTACCATGATCTCGGTCTCAAAAACTAGAAATCCCAAAAGATGGCCAGACCTAATGCAAAAGATGCACTTATGAGGGTTCAATCGGATTCTATAATAACTACATATTTCAAAAACTAGTCGAAGGTGCTTATAGTGATATGCTCTCTTACAAGAGTGAGCAGCAAGATTGTCAAGGTAAGCTTCGACTATATGCTTAAGATCATGGAATGCAAAGGTAATAGCATGTTGGAAGGTTGCTCCAGCGTTTTTAAGGCTGAAAGACATTTTCCTGTAAGCGAAAGTACCCCAACGACAAATAAATTTTGTCTTGTGTTGATCCTTGGGTTTGATTTGAATTTGGTTATACCTTGAAAATTCGTTCATGAAAGAAAACACTTCGCTTCCCGCACACTCGTCAAGAATCTGATTGATGAAAGGCATCGGGAATTTGTCTTTAGGATAGGCTTTGTTCAAGTCACAAAATTCCATGCATACACGGATGGTTCCTTGCTTCTTATTCATAGGAATGGGATTGGATACCCATTCAGACAAGGGAACCGGGTAGATAAATCCATCATTAAGTAGTTTCTATACCTCTGCCTTAATAGTAGGGGCCTTCCGGGGATTGACAGCTCTAAGACATCGTCGAACATGCTTAGCATCCGGATAATTTCTAATTTCATGCTTGACAATACTAGGGTTGATTCCTGGCATCTCTTCATATTACCAAGCAAATACATCTTAGAATTCCTTGAAGAGCTCGGTGTAGATCAGGATTTCTTCTAGCGAAGAATCTGCACCGATATGTACGTTTTCAATCCTACTAGGTGTACCAGAGATATCGATCATGACGGTAGGGTAGATACTCGCCATATTTCCTTCGGCATAAATTTTGTGCATATCAAGTGGAACTACAGCGTGACCAACTATCTCACTCAAAGTAGATCTAAATTCATCTTGTTCAATTCTAGGAAGCTCTGGGAGAAAATAAGAGCGATGATGCATATCATCCCAAGGTTTTCCAGAACCATTCATGGCTTCGATGATGGCTTCATCGGAGGGAAAATTATCATCGAGGCATTCATGTGAACAAGACAATGAAGTGGCCCATACGGGCTTAAGAACAGGATCCTCCTCGTCCATCAGCAAGGTAATAGGATCGGGATAGGTGGAAGAGTCAAGAACGGCTTGATACGCAATCTCCAATGTTGATAGTGGCATGGCCATTCCAGCATGCGACTAACATTCACAAGATGAAGTCGAGGAAGGTAGGGTCCAAGAATCGTTAAAAAAGGAAGTGCAGAAAGGAACGGACCTCTTTGATGAAACGGGCCTACTGGACATGGCATAAACATGGTGAATCGGTGCCATGAATTCAAAGGTACCCATAAGGGATGAATACATTCTGACACTAATATTCTAAGTTGTTGATTGAGAATTTTTGACCATGGGGATTGTTGGCACAGGGGCAGACCCAGGGTTCAACACTTCAACAACACACCAACAAAACCCTAACTACCGGGCCTTTCGGCAACACCTGCGAAGCAGATGAAGTCTCACTCGAGGTAGAGGAAGGGGTGGTTGCAGGACTCAGGTGTCTGCAACCTTAGCTGGGACACAGATCTGTGATTCTAACACTTAGAAACACTTTATCGTAGATCATTCATCAGTATTTAACCCTCATGGCACTCCGCAGATGGCACAGAGCACTGCAACATTCACTTAGATCTAGGTTAAGTTAGCACTTAGCAACAAAAAAATAGGTCTAGCACTCATCACTTTCATATATGTCATATCTACATCCATACATCTAAGAAACACAAAGAAAATAAGATCTATCTAAGTATATCATAGCAAAGCACACAGCATAATCATATCAAAGCACAACACATGGAAAGAGACAAAGACAATAGATAGAGGCACCAAGCACAACACACAGGTTTACTATGGTTCACCCCCACCCTAGGGCTACGTCCACAAAGTCTTCTTCTTCTTTATTAGCTTTGGTCAATCTGATTATAGCACAGAGCTTAAACTTGTACTCCACATAGGACAGGAGATCTGCATGCACCTTGCCAGATCCTCCTTCCCCAAGTAGATCTAGCACAGAGCCTTCTTACAATCCATGCACTCATCACTTACAGCACTTGCACTCAGCTCTGCAAGTCGGTCACACAGTATACACAAAGCCTTTACTAGCACTTAGCTTATTTGCCTCTCTTACATTGCCTAGCTACATATTTATACTTTACAAAATAGGCCTAAACATGGGTAAACCCATGGGTCGACATCCCATACCCATTACATTAACCCAAAACCCTAAAAGAGGCCCAAAGTGGACCGAGATCCTGTGATATCTGCTTCAACTAGTGCTCCATCTTTGATAGGGTGTCGAAGTCCAAAACAGTCAAATATTACCAAGTGTTCCTCAAAGCTTGGTCAAGGGCCAATAGGCCCCCAACACTCACCTGTGACTCATCCCAAGTCACTTTGTTTTGATCAATTCCACCTCAAATGCCTCGAGCTTGGCTCGATCTACTTCGACCTGCTGCATTGTGATAGCCTCTTTCTCAGTGAACTCCTGGATCACTGCGTCGTTGACTGGCCCTTCTAGGTGTTGTTCTACGGTGATGACAACCTGTTCAAGATCGGCTCCTTGGCTTTCAATTTTAGTAAACAGTTGGCATGCCTTTTCTTGGATTAGTTGAATTCGTTGGGAGACTTCCATCACTTAACTTTGCAGCGTGTGTACCTGTTGTTGGGTGGTGCGTTGTTCTGGAAATATCTTCATATGTTCGACTGGGGTCAAGGCCTTCAGTTGCACCTGTAGCGTATCTGTGTGTTGCTTTGCTTCTTGGAGCTGTGCCTCTAATGCCTGCAACTCAAGTTTCTCTGCGAGGTTCTCGTAAGTCTAGGTGCTTATGGCGCTCAGCTACTTGTATTCCAAGTAAAAGGTTTTTAATCGGCCAACCGCGCTCCGGGCAGTTGCCTCCTTTAGGTCTCTTACTTCTTGAGGAGTCTCAGGCATGGTACGAAGTTGCCTCCATTAGGTCTCTTACTTCTTGAGGAGTCTCGGGCACGGTACAAAGTTCCAGATCTGTGATGCGCTGCTGAAGTTATTGGATTACTTCTTCCAATTGTGCCATCTGTTGTGGGAAGCATTCTTCAATCTTTACTTCTATGACCATCACAGAGTGACGTTATTTTTGAACCCTTTCCTATACTTCAAGTTTCTCTACTAGCAACTGGTCCTTGCTCTGCTGTAATTGTTCTTTTTCTTCCTCCCACTTCACTTCCAAGGCAATATTTTTTCGTTCTGTCCTACTGTGTTGTTCTAGAAGTGTGCTTTGCACTTGTGTCAAAGCCTGGGTGTATTGCATTGTGTCTTCTTGAGCTCGTCGAAGGTGAGCTTTGACTTTATCGACGAACTGGTGTAATTGAGTGGGCTCATCACCTATTCCTGTTGTTTCAATTGTCAAGGGCATCGTAGAAACTACTCGGTTGGACTCGAGTGCTTGCTGCACTTCTTGAAGTTCACCCTTGATTCGGCTGAATACCTCCTCCTACTTCGCTTCTTGATTTTATGCGATCTCTAGTGAAGCATCATTTAGCGCAGCGATTAAGAAGTCAAAGTCGTCTGGTGTGAGGGTGGTATTAAACGTAGTCTGGGTGGCCTTAGCTTTCTTTCGAGATGAGGGCTTTGGTGAGGTAATCTTCCTTTTCTTGGAGGGATCCTCCTCCTCTCTAGGCGGAGTAACCTTTCCTTTGTTTTTCTCAACTTTTGTGCCCCCTAGTTCTTCACCATCACCTCCCTACACAGGTGAGATCAAAGTAGTCTTCGTGGATGTGCTATGGACTTCTAGAAATTCGTCATCCTTCTCAGTCCTTCTCGGTCCAAGTGTATCTGGCATAGCTTTAGGGATATCTACGTCGAACATCTTTGTGGGGTCTACTGCAACAAGGAGGTCCGTCGACCATTCCTTGGTAATCTACTCCAAGCCTTCTTATGTCAGCTTGTAGTACGACTGGAGATGTTGTTTATGCTCATCAGCACGCACTGTGATATAGGTGAAGTGGCGGTCCGCGTTGAATTGTATCAAAGGTCTAAACCTATGAAGTGTGTTCGGGGTGAGGCGCGGTGTAGACTGTATTGCATTCTTCAATTGGTTGTAATAGGCATGGAAGACGGCATTAGACTGCCACTGCTTGTTCATGTCATTGGAGTACCACAATGTACAGAACTTCGCAGCCAGTGGTTCGAAGGGTTCGATCTCCAGAAAAGTGGCACCTTCTAGTATCTCCCATGCAATGAAAGTGATCAGTATGAGCAACCAACTAAAGTGGAACTCATACCCTTGGTCTTGCGCTTCTCTGCAATCAAGCTCTAGCTGGTTGACGAGGTACTGCACCCAATTCATCTGTAGTCCCTCGATGTACTTCCCTGTGAGGTCAACTATGAATCTAGTCACTTGTGTTGGTATTTTTTTGTGAACTAACTTGCCCACGATCAGCTGACAGGCAAGGCGCACTGTGCCACTCTAGATAGAGGTTACCTTGTATCCTCGCGTTTCTTTCTTGACATCACCATAAGTTTCTTTTATTCATTGAGCGAGAGCGTGATCTGCAGTCTTTCTGGGATAAAACTCCTATGGGTTGGGGCCTTGCATACTAATTCTTGTGATTCGATTGTTCAAGGTCGTATCCACAGTGATGCGGTGGTCTAACCATAAGTATCCTCCGTGGTAGTTGGATAGCAGCAACTTTACGCATGCTTTGACTTCCTGGTGTCTACCGAAGTGTGGGATCTTCATTAAATTAAGTAGTGTATATTGTGTGAGGTTTTGGGTCCATGGCTGCGGGACAATCTTAGAATTATTTCCTTTGGTCCTGGTTAAGTACTTATGCGGGGCTAACATACTGTAAACTTTACGATATCCAAGGTTAAAATCACTAAATTTTAGGGCTGCGAGCTTATCCTGGTCATCACGAACTGCGCGCACCCCTTTCGGAAGGTACGCGATGATCAAAGTGTACTCAAAGTCTCTAGGTACACTATCACAGTTGATGGAACCGCTCAGAGGTGGTAAGTAAGTAGGTAGAATGTGTGGGATAAGCTTGGCATTGGCAATGTCATCCCTGTGCTTGGTCTATCTCTCATCGGTCGGTCAGGATGGACCGATGCGAGCATTGGAAGGGGAGGCTTGGACTCCTCTTGTTGATGATGCTTGGGCTCCTGTAGATAATCCTCTCTCTGACATGACTCTCTCAGTCATTAGGTCAATCAAAACTTCTTCAACTACTTTCTCGGCAACGCTGAGCTCATCCGAAATACAATCTTGGGTCAACTAGATCAGGTGTGAAATGAATTCAGAGACTTCAGTGAACGGTATGGGAAAAAGGCAATGATCACAGGGTGAAGTAATCTCAGGTTCGGGATCAAATTATCACTTAGAAAAAAGTATTCTCGATGCATGGCACGACAGACTAAGTAGGGAAACTTAGAAACGGTCTGCTTGCAACGCGTATAAGGTTGTATTAACTTATGTCCTGTCCATTATGGTGCGATTGAATGTTCTAGTTATGAACCATAAATGATTTTTGATCCATTCAGAGTGGCATTCGAACGGTTATACCGGCTTCCAACAGCTATATTGCTTCTCCATGGTGAAGTGACCTATGTCGTTGTTTTGATATCTCTAGGAAGTTCAAATTCTGCAAGTTTTCCTTTTGGGTGGCTCCCTCTGGAATTTTCTATAGCCTATCGATCTTAGCTCTCTTTTTACTTAGCTTCCTAACCTTATTTCCAGTGAGATTCATCTTGGTGATTCCCTTCCCATTCTGATTCTTATTTACCTTGGACATAGTTACTTCATGCTGTTGGGATTCTCTTCTAAGACTCAGGGGTAATACTTCTTCTATATCTGAGACAGATACTTGAATATTCTGTGAGTCCTCTAATACTCTTCCATCTTTGACATCTTGGCTTCTAGTGTCAAACAACTTTGATTTGCTTTCTTGTTCTTCAATCAACTATGTGATCCTTCTAGTCATGAAATATTTTAACTCTTGTCTCTGCTTTTCTAAAACTTCTTCTTCTTCCGTCTTTCTATCCTGGTCTCTATCAACCCAAGGTTTTCCTAGTAACATGGTAAACGGGGCGTTGTCCTCAATAAATTTGATAATCTTAAAATCTTCCTTTGTCGAAGTTCCCTTGATTGTCACAGGTATCTGAGCGAGCCTTTCACATAACATCATCAGTTTTCCTCTGAATAACCCTATTCCTCCTAATGAAGGGATCATAGCAGGCTTCCCTATAGCTTGCCATGTTCTTTCTGGCATAACGTTCACTTGTGTTTCTTCATCAAGAATACAGTCAATGTCAAAGTCCCCTATTCTAGCTTCGATTTGCTCATTTTCTTTGAAGATCTTTGATAACCTAACATGTCGGTGATCATTCAAGGTGTCCTTCATCTGCAAAAATACCTTCTCTGATTCCTTCTGAGTTTCTACTATTTTTGGATCTGCCTTAGGGTTTTCTTCATTCAGATTCATTCTTTCAGCTTAACAATCATTCTAGGGCAATCCAACACTTCGTGGTCCAAGGATTTGCAACAGAGACAACTAGGTCTTCCACCAGGGCATTCCTTAGAAAGATGTCCCGGTCTTCTACAACTGTAACAGAGGGTTAACCCTCTCTTTCGTTTAAATGTTCCCCAACTTCTTTTGTACTGCGCACCAGGATCATGGTAGCTAGCCTACAAAAAATTCTTTCTAGGATCCTACATCCATTGGTTAGTCCAAACATTCTTTCTATGCATAGGTATAACATATCTATCATTATACTTATCATATCTATTCATATCAATCTTTCTTTCATCTATCAATGCCCTAGTTTTGAAGCTAGGACAGAATCTATCAATCATACCTAGATCCATGCTTTAGAAAAAAAAAAAAAGATACTAATCTCACTTCTATAGAGCACAGAACTTTTAGATATTAAAAACTTTTAACTATTCTTACCTTTATTAGAGCACATAACTTACAGATCTTACCTCTTTTCTGCAGATTTGACCTCTTTCTTTCATAAATTTCCACTTTTACTTTTCTTAGAGCATAGAGCATTTAGATCTCACTTCTTTTCTTCAGATATAATCTTCCTTTCTTCAGATCTGACCTTATTTCAGGCACAAAGCTTCACAGGTTGGGTAAACAGTTGTGTACTAGGGAAACAGATCTATGCATAAAGATTTATTTTGCACAAAGTTTTTTCTTCCTTAGTTCCCAGCAATCACAGTTTCAGGTCTCTCAACGGAACCATTTGTTGGCACAGGGGCAGACCTAGGGTTCAACACTTCAACATCACACCAACAAAACACTAACTACCGTCCCTTTGGACAACACCTGCGAAGCAGATGAAGTCTCACCCGAGGTAGAGGCAGGGGTGGTTGCAGGACTCAGGTGTCTGCAACCTTAGCTGGGACATGGATCTATGTTTCTAATACTTAGCAACACTTTAGCATAGATCATTCATCAGTATTTAACCCTCATGGCACTCCGTAGATGGCACAGAGCACCGCAGCATTCACTTAGATCTAGTTTAAGTTATCACTTAGCAATAGCAAAATAGGTCTAGCACTCAACACTTTCATATATGTCATATCTACATCCATGCATCTAAGAAGCACAAAGCAAAGTAGATATATCTAAGTATATCATAACAAATCACATAGAATAATCATATCAAAGCACAACACATGGAAAGAGACAAACACATTAGATCGAGGCACCAAGCACAACACACGGGTTTACCGTGGTTCACCCTCACCCTGGGGATACATCCACAAAGTCTTCTTCTTCTTTATTATCTTTGGTCAATCTGATTACAGCACAGATCTTAAACTTGTACTCCACATAGGACATGAGATCTGTGTGCACCTTGCCAGATCCTCCTTCCTTGAGTAGATCTAGCACAAATCCTTCTTACAATCCATGCACTCAGCACTTACACTCAGCTCTGTAAGTCGGTCACACAGTATACACAAATCCTTTACTAGCACTTAGCTTATTCGCCTCTCTTACATTACCTAGCTACTTATTTATACTTTACAAAATAGGCCTAAACATGGGTAAACCTATGAGCCGACATCCCATACCCATTACATTAACCCAAAACCCTAAAAGAGGCCCAAAGTGGACTGAGATCTCATGATCTCTGCTTCGCCTGGTGCTCCATCTTTGACAGGGTGTTGAAGTCCAAAACAGTCAAATATGACCAAGTGTTCCTCAAAGCTTGGTCAAGGGCCAAAAGGGATCGATGGTCCAACTGATGCATTGGGGCTAGCATATGCAAAAGATAAATGGTTGATCATCACAATCTTCTCATCGTGAGTAAAACAGAGAGTACAGTAGACAGATGATACGATGGAAGTCATAGCATAGGTCCAATTGCATCCTAGTAACAAGTTATAATCGAGAGGCGCATCAACTACCTTAACATCCACCTCTACCATCTTCCCACCTAACTGGACTAGAAAGGCAGGAAGAATACTATGAGGGCAGAAGGAACGATCGTCAAAAGTAGTCAACGTGGTCGACGATTGAGAAGGATTCATAGAGTCGAGAGATTTCCAATAGATCAGGGACATCACACATGTAGCAGCGCCTTCATCGACAATCGCACATTTGATGGTATATTTTGAGTACCCCATGTGAATTTGGAATGCCACATGGTAAGGCAAGCAAGGCTTCACATCCATGATGTCAAACTTGATAACTTTTGAGCCACTGGGGTCCAGAGCTCCTAACACAGATAGCAAGGCATTCCTCTGTGAAGGACACATCTAGAGTACCTCCAGAGCCAACATCGCACAAGGGGTTTGACTCAGATCCTCAACAATAGAGTAATTATGGGTGGCTCTATCATTTGGATTGTGGGTAGAGCGTTTGAGTACTCCTTTCAGAATATGAGGCGGTGGCTCTGGTTTTTCGATCTGTAAAGTCTTCTCTGGAGGAGGAGCAGAATATTCTAGACCAAGTATAGCCTATGAAGAACTATAATCATGAGATCAGGTGGCTGATGTGGTCGAATCTCATCTTCGTCGCACACAAGAAGAAGCAGAACAAGCTACCTAGACCTTGAAGCAAGTAGAAGGCAACATTGTAGAACAACGCAGAATTGCAGAACAGGAGAAGGTTGCTCTCCAGGCCGAATTTGAAGCGGAGAAAGCACAGATGCAGCAAGAGAAAGAATAGTTGCTCGCAGAGTAGCTCGAAGTAAAAGAAGAAGTAAACATAGCCCTTCTCTCTGTGACAGGCTTAGAGCTACACGTTGAAGATCGAGTAACGCATCAAGTAGAGCAGCTTGCAGAAGCTGTCCAGCAGCTACAGCAACGAATAACATATTTAGAGCTCATCATTGTACCTGACACCCCGCAGGATGTAAGGGACCAAAGGGAAGCAACTGCTCACAGCGCAGTTGAGAGAATAAAGGTCCTTGCCCTGGAATGCAAGAAACTAAGTAATCACAGTGCCAAAACATATGAACAACTCACTGCAAATCTAGAATTGAAGGCATTGGATTCGCAGCTCCACGAAGCGAAGTATCAAGCAGAGACAATACAGGCGAAGTTGAAGCCCCTGTCAGTTGTAGAAAGAATGAAGCGATCCCAAGAGCAGCGCACTACCTAGCAGCAGGTCCATACTATTCAGAGCATAGTTATGGAAGTAAATCATAGGCTCTAACCTATACATGACAAGGCTTACCAACTATTCACAGAAATCGAAGGTCGAGGAGCGAAACTAGAGAAAGTTGTCACTGCAGCTGAAGAACGCCTCGAGGGACCTGTTGACGAAGCAGCAACAAGTCAAAGCATCTCAATCCAAGCTCGAGGATTTTGAAGAAGAACTAGTCAGATCAGAGTGACTCGAGACGAGTCACAGGTTGTTGGACAACTGAGAGGGGGGGTGAATCAGTTGTCATCGTTCTTCAACAATTATGCTTCTTTTGAAATCTTTACAAGGAAATCAATGATGATCACAATAATGCATGTAAATAAACAGTGGCACATTCAACATCAGTCACATATATGAGAAACACAGAGACAGATATTTCCTGAGGAAACCCATACAGAGTAAAAACCTCTTTTTATTTATATGATAAGTAATAGTTACATTCTTTACATTATCATACATATGAGAATCGACTCATAATGAGGCTACAACCTCAGTTTTGCAAGATGCTACTTGTTGAGAGCACCAACTCTCTGTTTTCTCTAGCACCCAATAGAAGGAAGCACCAACTCCCTAATTTCTCTAGCACCAACTAGAAGGAAGCACCAACTCCCTGGTTTCTCTAGCACCAACTAGAAGGAAGTTACAACTCCCTGTGTTCAAGCACCCACTTGAACCTCTGAGGAAAACAGTCCCCCCTAGCACCTCCCTACCACCCTGTTTTATAAATCTTTACTATTGAAACTCATTACAATGATATAATGTTCAACAATGGCTTACACGACTCATCACCATTCTGCTGCATTTCGTTGCTCTGTCTGCCTCACTGCCTTCCTACACACATGACTTGCAATGTCTCTTCTTCTACTTTTTATGCTCTGTGTGCCATGTCCATTCACTACACTGTTCCTCTTCTGTTCAATTCAGCTGTTGCACTCTCCTCCTTCTTCACACATGAATCACCTTCAACAACAGCAACCACAACAACAACAACCACATCTCTTCTCTGTACCATGTACTTATAGCATATGTGCACCTTGTGCATGCAATGTGTGCAATACCTCTGCATACTCACACCACACCGATATCCTCCACCTCTTTGAGTGCTCTTCCTGATCATCGCAACTCTTCAACTTCTCTGGTGGTTCCCACCACGCGTCCAGCATCACTGGGTGTTCCGCTGAGATTCCTCAGCCTCTCTGGCAGTTGAGACTCCTTGTCTTCTCTGGCATAGTCGAGCTTATGCCTTATATTTCATTTATAGAATTCAACACTCATCCATCTGTCAATCCCCTCTAAGAATAGTCTTCATTCACTGGTAGAACCCTGGAGACTCTTCATATTCTCTGGTGATTCAACCCATGTGTCTATCATCACTAGGTGTTATGTCGAGATTCCTTTTTCTCTCTAGCAGTTGAGACTCTTCGTCTTCTCTGTTACAGTCGAGCTCACCCTCTCTGTTTCATCTATAGGCTCCAACCCTCTTCCAGTTGTCAATCGCACCTATGACCAATATTCATCCCATTGGAAGATCCCCAGAGACTCTTCATCTCCTCTGGCAGAAACCATCAATGGTTTCTAGCAGTTACACTGTGAGGAGAAAGATTATCCCTCTGATTATGCTCAAATTCACCTGCACCTTTGGATTAACTCTGAAGGGTATTGTCATTATTTACCAGTTTCACACTTTCACAATTCAGATATTCTGCGATGAGACATCTTGACTCTCCATGTCACGAGCTCCGAAAAGGAGCTTGGCTGCTCTAGCTCCCTCCTCTACGTGACCACAGTCGGTGACCACCGGTTACAATGACAATTCACCTTTTCGGTATTTCGGCATTCATATGATGCAGTGTCTCGACACTCCCAAACGTGATCCCCAAAATTTCAAGGCAGAGCTCGTCTGCACTAGGTCATTCCTCCATGTGACCACACGTTGTGACCACAGGCTGTGCTAAAAGGTGCTTCGAACTCATGATCTTCATTGACCCTGATCGACGGTCCACGATCTCGATGAATCAATGGTCCAGATCTCATCGTGAATTCACATCTCGTTGTTCCTTAGATGGAGGTTCTCATCACTCCAAGTCATGATAGGCGAGACTCTGAGATGGAGCTTAGATCAATGGTCCACGTTCTTGGTGATCCGAAGGTACTGATCTTTTCATGAATTCGCATCTCGTTGTTCCTTAGATGGAGGTTCTCGTCACTCCAAGTCACAATAGGTGAGACTCCGAGATGGAGCTTAGATCAACGGTCCACGTTCTTGGTGATCCGACGGTCCTGATCTTTTCATGATCTCGCATCTAGCAAGTTTCCACACCATGCTTTGTTGACTCCAAGTCAACAAAATTTCAATCGCTTGCCACTTTTCTTATGATTCGACAGTCCAGATCAGATCTTGAATCAATGGCTCCGATCATATCATGATTTCGGCATTCTTATTGCAAAGTGTTTCGACACTCCAATTTCCAGTATCTGAAACCCCGAAATGGGGTTGGATCAACGGTCCACATCTAACCTTGATCTGATGGCTCAGATCATTTCACGATTTTGGCATTCCTGTGGTATTATTTCTTGACTCTCCAAGTCGCGATTTGCCAAACCCCGAAATGGAGTCTTTGACATGCTCTGATCTTCTGCCACGCGTCCCTCTTGGATCAACTGTCAATATTTTATCGAGGTGTTGCAACTCTACGAGCCTTCATTATGCCTGATCAATTGTTCAAATCAATCCTCGATCCGATGGTTAGGATTAATTCACGATTTCGCATATCTCTGAAATTCCGATAGCCAAAACTCTGAAATCCCGATAACCAAAACGCTGAAATGGAGTTGGACCACCACTTCGATCTTGCACTTTAAAGACCGTGCAGGTTCTTCCTGATCCAATGATGGTCGGAACTTATGCTCAGATCTGACACCTAAGATCTTTCCTCCTCTTCTACGCGTTCTTCTTTTCTGAATTCATATCTGACGGTCATCGGGGATGGGATCCAACGGTCACTAACACTTCTCCTCCCGAGCTTACACATCCTCCTTACTTGGAAGAATTTCTAAGTGTCAAGGGCCTCAACCTTTGATCTGCCTAAGATCCTGAGTATGCTATCTCTCTTGAGATTTGGCGATGAGTTAACCTCATCCCTGGTGCACACCTGAGCATTGCGTTTGACTCTGCGCTAATTCCTCCTGAGCTTACTTTGTTCCTGTTTTTCCATTTCCATCAATGACAAGCTCACTTTTCCTCTTAAACCTGCCAACAATCCTCTGCACTATCTCTATCTCTTCTGAACCTGTTAAAGCTCGTTGTTGTACTTGCCATCAATGACAAGCATATGTTGTCTGTTAAACATTTACCAACAATCTCCCCCTTTGGCATTGATGGCAACAAAGGCACCCGAATTCTTTTCTCCCCCTTTGACATCAATGTCAAAGAGAACATGCTCCCCCTGAGCTGTGGAAGTAATTTTAGGAGGTATCATATATTAAGACCAACATAAAACTCCCCCTAACAAGAAGGACTCACTTATATGAGGCCTGTAGATGTTTGTATCCAAACCAGAGTCTTCTTTTTCTGATTCTTGGACCTGTTCATCTTCAGCTTCTGCTGTATCCTCTGTAGAATACTCAAAATTGCTCACCTCTCTTACTCAGACTCCTTCATCAACCTTTTCTTCTCATGAGTGGATGACTCCCCTGTCACTGTTATCTCTCTGCTTTTGACTCTTTTCCCCTTTTGTTCCTAAAGGTTAACTTTCCTTGACAAGGTCTTTCCTATTGTTATCTCTACAGGATGTCATGTATATCATTTTGTACATCAGAATGTTGTTGTTGTGAATGTCATTGTCCTACTTGAACATTGTGCAATTGTAGCTTGTACTTTTTAAATGGCCCTTGGATCTCCCCATTGAATCTCATCAATCTCTATTACTGCAATTTCATTTTTCTTCAATGATGCATTCAATCCAGGGCTTTTATCTCCATATTCAATCACAAGAGAAAATTGTTACACCCACTCTCATACCTGCTTTTCTTTCTCACAAATGAAGGACCTGTATCAGGTTTCTTAGGAGCACTGATTTCTACCTTGTTGAGTCTAATACCGGATTTGTCATTTGGTGATCTATGGCTATACAAGACCTTGTCTAGGGTCATGGAACTTCTCAAGAACTTGATTTGGATATTTGACTTCTCAACCTTCAAAACTTCTACTTCCAGATTATGACATGATTCTTCTCCTACTTCTTATGTGGGATAAATGCTAACTGAACATTCTTTTATTGTATCTGAATCTTCTTCTTTACTTGCAGGGGAGGATTCAACATCAACATGATTATTTGTCCTTATACTTTTATTCACCACTTGTCTTGAGTTTACATTTACCTTACACTCTTTGGATGTGAGCACTTATTCACTGCCTCTGTCACAATTTTGACTTGAACTGAGCGAATTATGTTTCAGACCATCCACAAGAAGAACGTACTGGGCATCTCCTTTGTCATTACTCAAACTCACCATCCCTCTATCCTTGATTTTACCTGGTTCATCATTTTCAAGGATCACATTTTCTGTTTTGCTTTTACTTATGGACAGAAGCTTATCCATGTCTCCAGTCATGTGCTTGCAACATCCACTTTCTATATTCTCGGAGGCCTTTTGTTTTTGAATTGGAAGTGCTAGATCACATTTTTCACTATCTTTCCTTTTCCATGTGCTGGTCTTTTTATCTAAGAACTTTATCCTTGGATATGCTTTGTAGTTCTTCAGATTGCAGTTCGCAGCTTTGTGGCCAAAGTTGTGACAGTTATAGCATTCAATCTCATTGTTCAATAAGTCAAAGTTATTGTTGCAACGTTGTCTACTCATTGACTGTTTATTATTTTTTGACCTCCTCAGTTGCATGTCTCTAGACTTAATTTGGCAATTTGCAATCTGTGATGGTTTATTACTTTGTTGTATCATTCTTTGTTGTGGCAAATATTTATTCCTTGGGAAACTTAATTGCTCATGTCTAAGTCTTAAGAAACAATTTACAGCTTTGTGACCAAAGTTAGAACAGTAGAAACAATATCCATAGAAAAATTCTTTGTACCTGGAAAATGGTTGTCTTCTTTGAGCAAATCGATTTCATCCATACTAATGATTTCCTTGATAGGGAGTGTATTATTTCCTTGTTCTACAGATTCAGTTCTGGCAACTTTTTCTTTACTCCTTCTGGGTGGCTGATTGTCTTCCTTTGTTTCTTCAAGTTTGTTGTTGTCATTGGTTGAAGATTTGACAAACTTGATGGGTTCTTTGTTTCTCGACTGACCACTACTTGATCCTTCTTCATATCCCAAGCCAACTTTCAACTTTGGATTCCTTTATTGATTTAGAATGAAAGTTAATTCTTCTAAGGCTTTGATACTTGACAGATTCTGATTGTACAAGGCTTGAAATTTCTCCATCTCTTTCCTAGTTTTCACTACTTCTTG
>ML811953.1:26757-43870 GCA_009831015.1 Picea engelmannii
CACCTTCAACAACAGCAACCACAGCAACTCCAACAACAACAGCAATCGCATCTCTTCTATGTACCATGTACTTATAGCTTCTGTGCACCTTGTGCATGCAATGCACGCAATACCTCTGCATACTCACACCGCGCCGATATCCTCCACCTCTTTGAGTGCTCTGCCTGATCATCGCAACTCTTCAGCTTCTCTTGTGGTTCCCACCACGCGTCCAGCATCACTGGGTGTTCTGTTGAAATTCCTCAGCCTCTCTGGCAGTTGAGACTCCTCATCTTCTCTGGAATAGTCGAGCTTATGCATTATGTTTCAGTTACAGACTTCAACGCTCATCCATCTGTCAATCCCCTCTAAGAAGAGTCTTCATTCACTGGTAGAAGCCTGGAGACTCTTTAGATTCTCTAGCGATTCAACCCATGTGTCTATCATCACTAGGTGTTATGTTGAGATTCCTTTTTCTCTCTAGTAGTTGAGACTCTTTGTCTTCTCTGTTACAGTCGAGCTCACCCTCTCTGTTTCAGCTACAGGCTCTAACCCTCTTCTAGATGTCAATCACCCCTATGACCAATCTTCATCCCATTGGAATATTCCCAGAGACTCTTCAGCTCCTCTGGCAGAAACCATCAATGGTTTCTAGAAGTTACACTTTGAGGAGCAAGATTAGCCCTCTGATTATGCTCAGATTCACCTGCACTATTGGATTAACTCTGAAGGGTATTGTCGTTATTTACCCATTTCGCACTTTCACAATTCGGAGATTCTGCGATGAGACATCTTGACTCTCCATGTCACGAGCTCCGAAAAGGAGCTTGGCTGCTCTAGCTCCCTCCTCTACGTGACCACAAGTGGTGACCACCGGTTACAGCAACAATTCAGCTTTTCGGTATTTTGGCATTTGTATGGTGCAGTGTCTCGACACTCCTAGATGTGATCCCCGAAATTTCGAGGCGGAGCATGGATGATTTTAGGGGATACATTTCGCTCATGGGCTAATTTTCCATGGTTTTTCCCAAAAAAATATTCGCTATTCTAAAAATGATTCGCCCAAATTCTATAGGATAAAATTATTTTAACTTAAAAGTATCCAAAATTTTATACAATCTATATAAAATACTTAGAAATTTGAATATTTTTACAAAAATGTCGCCAAACATTTATAGTTGGAATATGAAGGATTAGTAAGATTCGCCAAGGTTTCTACATTTTAAAATAAATTTCCATCCTTAAAATCACCCTTGACGCGGAGCTCTTTTGCACTAGGTCCTTCCTCCATGTGACCATAGGCTACGCTAAAAGGTGCTTCGAACTCATGATCTTCATCGACCCTGATCGACGATCCATGATCTCGATGAATCAACGGTCTAGATCTCATCGTGAATTCGCATCTCACTGTTCCTTATATGGAGGTTCTCGTCACTCCAAGTCGCGATAGGCGAGACTCTGAGATGGAGCTTAGATCAACGGTCCACGTTCTTGGTGATCCGACGATCCTGATCTTTTCATGAATTCGCATCTCATTGTTCCTTAGATGGAGGTTCTCGTCACTCCAAGTCATGATAGGCGAGACTTCGAGATGGAGCTTAGATCAATGGTCCACGTTCTTGGTGATCCGATGGTCCTGATCTTTTTGCGATCTCGCATCTAGCGAGTTTCCACACCATGATCTGTTGACTCCAAGTCAGCGAAATTTCAATTGCTTTCCACTTGTCTTATGATTCGACGGTCTATATCATATCTTGAATCAACGGCTCCGATCATATCGTGATTTCAGCATTCTTATTGCAAAGTGTTTCGACACTCCAATTTCTGGTATCCAAAACCCCAAAATGGGGTTGGATCAACGGTCCACATCTAACCTTGATCTGATGGCTCAGATCATTTTGCGATTTCGGCTTTCCTGTGGTATTGTTTCTTGACTCTCCAAGTCGCAATTAACGAAACCCTGAAATGGAGTCTTTGACATGCTCTGATCTTCTGCCACGCGTCCCTCTTGGATCAACGGTCAATATTTTATCGAGGCTTCGCAACTCTATGAGCCTTCATTGTTCCTTATCAATGGTTCAGATCAGTCCTCGATCCAATGGTTAGGATTAATTCATGATTTCGCATATCGCGGTTTCGAGACTCCTGCAGCAGGAGTTCTTGACATCTCCATCTCCCAATTTTCGAAATCTTGATAGCCAAAACTCTGAAATGGAGTTGGACCACTTCTTCGATCTTGCACTTTAAAGACCGTGCAGGTTCTTCCTGATCCAACGATGGTGGGAACTTATGCTCAAATCTGACGCCTAAGATCTATCCTCCTCTTCTGCGCGTTCTTCTTGTCTGAATTCATATTTGACGGTCATCGAGGATGGGATCCAACGGTCACTAGCGCTTCTCCTCCCGAGCTTACACATCCTCCTTGGAATAATTTCTAAGTGTCAAGGGCCTCGACCTTTGATCTACCTAAGATCCTGAGTACACTATCTCTCTTGAGATTTGGCAATGAGTTAACCTCATCCCTGGTGCACACCTACGCACTACGTTCGACTCTGGGCTAATTCCTCCTGAGCTTACTTTGTTCTTGTTTTTCCATTGCCATCAATGACAAGCTCACTTTTCCTGTTAAACCTGCCAACAATCCTCTGCACTATCTCAATCTCTTCTGAACATGTTAATGCTCGCTGTTGTAATTGCCATCAATGACAAGCATATGCTGCCTGTTAAACATTTACCAACACAGGTGAGTGTTGGGGGCCTGTTGGCCCTTGACCAAGTTTTGAGGATTCTTGGTCATGTTTGACCTAAATTTGGGACTTCAACAGGTTGTCGAAGGTGGAGCGCAATACAAAGTAGAGATCGCAGGATCTCGGCCCCTTTTAGGGCCCTTTTTGGGATTTGGGATTATGTAACAGGTATGGGAATGTCGACCCATGGGTTTACCCATGCTTAGGCCTATTTTGTATGTATAAATAGAAGGCTAGGCAATGTAGGAAGAGATCGGTTGTGCTAAGTGCTAAGTGCAAGTGTGCTAGGTGCTAATGAATGGTTGAGTGCTAGAGTTGTATCTGTGTGATCAATAATTGTAAGGCTTTATGCATGCTGTGTGAGACTTGTAGAGCTAAGTGCAAGTCATTGTAAGAGGATGTGGAAGGTTATGTGCTTAGATATACTCAGGAAAGGAGGATCTAGCGAGCTTCACAGATCTCTTGTCCTCTGCAGAGTAGGGTTTTTTTGGCTCTGTGCATGTAACCTATTGAAGAAGCAAATAAAGAAGACAAAGAGTTCATGGATGTAGCCCCAGGGTGGGGGTGAACCACATAAATGTTGTGTTGCTTTGCTCTGTGTGATGTATTGATGTCTTTATATGTTTACTTTCTTATTTCTTTAACATAGATGGATGATAGAAAAATATGTTAATGCTATGTGCTTAATAATATTAATGGATGTTGGATCTGATTTATATACATGTGCTTATGCTTGAATATGCTAGATCTGATTTGTTTCATCGAGCTAAGTGTTGTTAGATGCTAGATCTGGTTGAATACTGCGATGTGTTGTAATTAGGGCTTATTGCGCTATAACTAAGACTGAATATTGATGAATGTTAACTATTGAGTGCTCTGTTAAGTTATTAGAATCACATATTTGTGTCTCAGCTATGGTTGCAAACACTGGACTCCTACAACCACCCCTGCCTCTACTTCAAGTGAGACTTCATCTGCTTCGTAGGTGTTGCTGAAAGGGATGGTAGTTAGGGTTTTGTTCGTGAAATGTTGTAGCGTTGAACCTTGGGTCTGCCCCTGTGCCAACAAATGGTTCTGTTGTCAGGACCCGAAACTGTAATTGCCAGGAACTGATGAAAAAGAAGCTTTGTGCAAATATCTGACCTGAAATTGTGAAAGCTTTGTGCATAGACCTATTGCTCTAGTGCGCAGTATTCTACTTGATTTGTGAAGATCTGTGCTAAAGAAAGAAGTTTGATCTAAATAAAAGAGGTAAGATCTGAACGCTTTGTGCTCTAATAGAGTTAAGGATATTGAAAAGTTTTAGATCTGGAAGCTTTGTGCTCTATTGAAAGTAAGATTAGTGAAAATTTATGTTTCTAAAGTATGGATTTAGGTATGTTTGATAAGATTTATCCTAGCTTGAAAAATAGGGCACAGCTAGATGAAAGAAGATTTGATATGAGCAGATTTGATAAGAATAGTGAAAGATATGTTATACCTATGCATAGAAAGAATGTTTGGACTAACAAATGGATGTAGGATCCTAGAAATAATTTTTTGCAGGTTAGCTATGATGATCCTAGTGCGTAGTATAGGAAAGGTTGGGGATCATTTAAGAGAAAGAGAGGATTAACCCTTTGTTACAGTTGCAGAAGACCGGGACATATGACTAAGGAATGCCCTGGAAAGAAACCTAGTTGCCTCTATTGCAAATATATGGACCATGAAGTTTTGGATTTCCCTAGAATGATTGCTAAGGTTGAAAGAATGAATATGAGACAACAAGACCACAAGAAAGATCCAGAAACTGAGACTATGATAGAACCCCGAAAAGAATTAGAAAAAAGTATTACTACAAATGCAAGGAACCCTGAATGACCACCGACATATCAGCTTATCAGACATATTCAAATAAAAAGAGTACATCGAAGAAAGAATATGAGACTTCTACATTGACTGTGTTCTGGATAAGGAAACACAGGTGAATATCATGATAGAAAGAACTTGGGAAGCTATAGGAAGGCCTGCTATGATTCCTTCAATGGGAGGAATACGATTGTTCAGAGGAAAGTTGATAACCCTATGTGGAAGACTTACCCAGATCTCTATGAATGCCAATGGAACTTTGACAGAGGAAGAATTTGAAGTTGTTAAATTTATTGGGAACATTGCTCCATTTGCTATGTTATTAGGAAAACCATGAATTGAAAAAGATCACGCCATAAGGAAAGAAGAATAATTCTTAGAACAAAAGAAGCAAGAGTTGAAAGATTTCATGACTAGGAAGATCGCACAGCGAATAACAGGAGAGTCGAGCAAAGTTATTTAAAACCAGAGACTTGGATGTTGAACTGAGACGAATAGTAGGATACCCACAGAAGACTGAAGTGCCTATTCCAGGTGCAGGTGAATTATTACCCTTGACTTCTAGAAAGGAATCTCACCAGCGTGAAGTTACTCTGTCAAAAGAAGATAAGAATCAGAATGGAAAAAGGAATTTTGAGACAAAGCTCACTGGAAAGAAGACTAGAAAACTAAGTAAGAAGAGAGATAAGATTGAAAAGTTACAGAAGGTTCCCGAGGGAACTTCGCAGAAGGAAACTTTGAAAAATTGGAGCTTCGTCGAAATATCCGAATAGCTTCACATGGCACTTCGCCATGGCAAAGCAACATAGTCGTTAGAGACAGTATAATCGTTCGACTGACGGCCTGAACGGGTAGAAAGGAATTTATGATCAAAAATTTCATCACCAGATTGTTGGGACCGTGCCATAACGGACAGAACTGAGTTAATGAAGGCTTTGTACCCATTGAAAAAGATCTGTTGTCGATTTATCTATTTATCCCATCACACAATGCAAAGAGAACACTTTTTCCAATCGTGATTATCTGAGCCCGCAGACTACTTGATTTCGCACAGTGATCATCGCGTTAGTGCCATCTATCGCATTGCATTGAAAAGTTACTCTCCAACCCTAAGATATTCAACCATGAGTGTGCATGTCGGACGAGCTTAGCGCTGCAAAGAAAATTATCGAAGAAGTTCTTATTGACCTAATGATTGAAAGAGTTATGTCTGAAAGAGCGATGTCTGTAAGTATTCAAGCATCATCGACGAGAGGACTGCAAGCCTCTTTGTCGACTACTCGTGGAGCTAGATTATCCCGACCATCAGCAGAAAAGAGAATGAAACATAGAGACAGCCTAGCCAATGTGAAGATAATCACGTCTATATTGGTCAATTACATCCCACCTCTAGACGAGGCAGTGATTCGAGATAGTGTACCAAGAGAACTTGAGTACTCCATGATTACTGCGTACCTCCTGAAGGGGATACCCGCAGTTTGCGCACAGTAGGATAAGATCGCAGCGTTGAAGTTCAGTGACTTCAAGCTCGGAGATCGAAAACACCACAGTATGTGTGCCCCATATAAATACCTGACCAGGATGAAGGGGAAGAACTCAAAGATAATCCCTCAGTCATGGACGATGAACCTCACGCAGTCCACTCTGTTAAATGTCATGAAGATGCCACACTTCAAAAGGCATCGGGAAGTGAATGCATGTGTCAAGTTATTTCTTTCATGTTAACATGGTGACTACCTATGGCTAGACCACCAGATTACAGTCGACCTGACGTTGATAGATAGGATCACAGGCTTGAGTATTCAAGGACTTGATCCACACGAGTTATATCCAGGAAAAGCCACAGATCGCACACTAGCACAGAAAATCAAGGATACATATGGTGATATCGAAAAGGGAACGCAAGGCTACAAAGTAGCCTCCATCCAGAATGGCACAGTGCACCTCGCCTGTCAGTTAATAGCCATAAAGTTAGTATGGAAGAACAGACCTACGCAGGTCATAGGATTTTTTTTTTACTTCGTGGGGAAGTGCATAGAAGGTTTGTAGATGAACTGGGTGAAGTACCTAATCAATCAGCTAGAGCTAGACTGTCGCGAAGCTCGGGATCAGGGTTATGAGTTCAATTTCAGTTGGCTCCTGATCCTTAATGCCTTTGTTTCCTGGGAGATTTCAGAAGGTGTGACCTTCACGGATATTGAACCATTTGAACCATTTTACGCGAAGTTCACTACCCTTTGGTACTCGAGTGATATGAAAAAACAGTGGCAGTCGAACGATGTTTTTCATACATGTTACCTGCAACTAAAGAGAGCCATAGAAGTAGACCCTCGCATGATTTTGAACACCTTACAATGATTCTGACCTCTGATGAAGTTATGCACAGATCAACACTTCATCTATCTTACAGCACAAGCCGATGAACATAAGGAGCAGCTGCAGTCATACTACAAGCTCACGGAAGAGGATCTTGAAGAGACCACTAAGGATTGGTTGGTAGACCTCCTTGTTCCAGCAGACCCTGCAGAGATGTTTGACCCTGACAGCCTAGAAACCATGCATGATACACCCAGACCCAGCAAAATGAAGAAGACCGAAGAGGTCCAAGAATTAAGTAGCGCCTCAGGAAAGACTGCTTCAGTATCACCTAACTAAGGGGGTGATGAGGGAGAAGAAATAAATGGCACAGGAGCTGAACAGAAGAAAGGAAAAGTAACACCGCCAAGAGATGAGATTGATCCCCTGAAGAAGAGGAAGGTTTCTCCCTCGAAACGTTCTTCCTAGAAGAAATCGACAGACACCGTGACCAAGATGAAGACCGTGCTTACTACTGATGACTTTGACTTCATCATAGCAGCCCTCAATGACACTTCACTGGAAATTGTGGAGAAACAAGAAGCTAAGAAAGAGGAAATGTATGACAGACTTAAGGTCAAGTTCTCAGAGGTACAACAGGCCCTTCATTCCAACCGCTTAGTGTCCACTGCACCCCCGCCCTCAGGAGAACCAGAGTTGGGATATGAGCCAGCCCAACTTCATCGATTAGTTGATGCGGTTGAAGATCATCTTCATCATGCACAAGAAGAAGTAGAAAAATCTACCCAGAACTTGAATCAAGTACAAGGCGACATTGTAGAACAACGCAGAATTGCAGAACATGAGAAGGTTGCTCTCCAAGCCGAATTTGAAGCGGAGAAATCACAGATACAACAAGAGAAAGAACAGTTGCTCGCAGAGCAGCTCGAAGTAAAAGAAGCAGTAAACAGAGCTCTCCGCTCTGTGACAAGATTAGAGCTACACGTTGAAGATCGAGTAACGCATCAAGTAGAGCATCTCACAGAAGCTATTCAGTAGCTACAGCAATGAATAACGGATTTAGAGCTCCACACTGTACCTGACACCCAGCAGGATGTAAGGGACCAAACGGAAGAAACTGCTTGTAGCGGAGTTGAGAGAATAAAGGTCCTTTCCCTGGAATGCAAGAAACTAAGTGATCATAGTGCCCAAATGTATGAACAACTCACTGAGAATCTATAATTGAAGGCACTGAAGTCGTACGTCCAGGAAGCGAAGTATCAAACAGAGCCAATACAGGCAAAGTTAAAGCGCCTGTCAGTTGTAGAAAGAATGAAGCAATCCCAAGAGCAGCGCACTGCTCAGTAGAAGGTCCATACTATTCAGAGCAGAGTTATGGAAGTAACTTAGAGGCTCCAACCTATACAGGATGAGTCTTACCAATTATTCATAGAAATTGAAGACCGAGGAGCAGAACTGGAGCAAGTTGTCACTGCAGCTGAACAGCGCCTCGAGGGACCTGTCGACAAAGCAGCCATACAAGAATTCACTGAATAGGAGGCCATAGCATGGCAACAAGTAGAAGCATCTCGAGCCAAGCTCAAGGCTTTTGAGGCAAAACTAGTCAGATCAGAGTGACTCGGGACAAGTCACAGGTGAGTGTTGGGGGCCTGTTGGCCCTTGACCAAGTTTTGAGGATTCTTGGTCATGTTTGACCTAATTTTGGAACTTTGATAGGATGTCGAAGGCGTAGTGTAAGACGAAGAAAATATCATAGGATCTCGGCCCCTTTTAGGGCCCTTTTTTGGATTTGGGATTATGTAACGGGTATGGGAATGTCGGCCCATGGGTTTACCCATGCTTAGGCCTATTTTGTATGTATAAATAGAAGGCTAGGCAATGTAGGAAGAGACTGGTTGTGCTAAGTGCTAAGTTTTAAGTGCAAGTGTTCTAGGTGCTAACGAATGGCTGAGTGCTAGAGTTGGATCTGTGTGATCAAGAATTGTAAGGCTTTGTGCATGATGTGTGAGACTTGTAGAGCTAAGTGCAAGTCATTGTAAGAGGTTGTGGAAGGATGCATGCTTAGATCTGCTCAGGGAAGGAGGATCTAGCAAGCTACGCAAATATCATGTCCTTTGTGGAGTGGGGTTTTTGAGGCTCTATGCATGTAACCTATTGAAGAAGCTAATAAAGAAGACAAAGAGTTGGTGGACATAGCCCCAGGGTGGGGGTGAACCATGTACATGTTGTGTTTCTTTTCTCTATGCGATGTATTGATGTCTTTATATGTTTACTTGCTTAGTGCTTTAACATAGATGGATGATAGATAGATATGTTAATGCTATGTCCTTAATAATATGGATGGATGTTGGATCTGATTTATATACATGTGCTTAATGCTTGAATCTACTAGATCTAATCTGTTTCATCGAGATAAGTGTTGTTAGATGCTAGATACGGTTGAATACTATGATGTGTTGTAATTAGGGTTTACTGCGTTGTAACTGAGACTGAATATTGATGAATGCTAACTTTTGAGTTCTTTGTTAAGTGATTAGAATCACATATCTATGTCCCAGCTACGGTTGTAGACACTGGAGTCCTGCAACCACACCTGCCTCTACCTCGAGAGAGACTCCATCTGCTTCGCAGGTGTTGCCGGAAGGGTCAATAGCTAGGGTTTTGTTGGTGTGTTGTTGTAGTGTTGAACCCTGGGTCTTCCCCTGTGCCAACAGGGAATTCAAAGAGCACCATAGGTGAAAGGCGGTAACGTAATCACCAAGATCCTCGCCATTCTTACCTTCAAGTTTTGGAATGTCCAAAGGAATCTTGGTGGGGATGGGGGGCCTTGTAGGATCACAACACATAGGGTTTTTCATCAACTTAGACAATTCTGGCAGATTAAGTGTGGCCATAAAAGGGATATGGGGTTGTGACATCTGACCCCAAGATCCCTGGAAATATTGTGTTTGAGGAACTATAACCCATAGAGGGTTCTGGTAAGCACCATGGCCCTGTCCAGGATTGTAAGACCCTCCTCCAGGCTGATTCATAAGAGGTTGGTTGGGCATCATTCCAGTAGGAATGTTCTGATGGGGGTTATAAAATTTTCCCCCAACCAGAGTGGCTCTAGGTTGGGGGTTGCCCAAGGTGTGAAACCGACCTCCTCTGGGTGTGAATCTGGAGGATAGAGGTGGATTCTTCATGCCAAACGTGTTGGTCGGAATCGACACTGAGGAGGTGAGGGTATAGGATGGAAATTGAGCATAAGCTTGTCCGCCAGGTTGGTTTCTCCACCCAGAGGCAAGAGGATTAGATACGGGGTTAAAAGAGGGAATGCCTCCCATATTAGAAGTCATTTGAGGGATTTGAGAACCACCAAAAAAAAATGGATTATAAGGAGGGGTTATGCCCCCAAGTCCAATGCCAACATTAGGGCCAACAGCTGGGATGGAGTTTGAAAACTGCGAAGTAAAATTTGGCATACCATAGGAAAAAGGAATAGAGGTCATAGGTATGGACTGAACATTATAGCTTGGTGAGTGACCAAGAGACCCAAATGGGTTTGTGGCATTAGATTGATCATTCAGTATAGGATGGGAAGTAGTAATGATTGGTGCCTCTGCCACTACAACCATTGTGTTTACAGGAGTCGAAGGGGTTCCATTAACTATAGTAGGTGTGGGAGTCAAAGGGATCCCAGTGTTTTGATGATTCAGTTCAATACTCATCCTTGTAGAATCACAAGTCTGAAAAGTGGAGGTGTGTGCACCATGTCTAATAACTCTATGCATTTTATAAGGCAAAGACTCGAAATCTGGTGGTAACTGTAACAAGTGGCGGGACCGATGGGGAGGTTGGTCTGACTCCATGATGACTTAAGACTCGAGATATAAAAAAAAAAAATCTAAGGACAACTAGTAATCAAAGAGCACACCAAAAATAATCAAAAGGCCAACATGCACACAAACAGGGTAAAGTGGCTGAAAGGGGCCTTCCTCCCTAAAGAAGGTATGCCTCGCCCAAGAGGGGCCTGAGACTCCCTGCTAAAGATCGGAGGTAACAAAATCAATTATAAGGGCCCTCATGGGCTTAACAACCAGTCGGTCAGATCCCCCCAGAGAGGTAATCCTCCATAAAGGTTGTGTGTTGTCCGGCCCTTATCTGACCCAAGGTACCTACAGAATAACCCCTGCAAGTAACCTATGTGACACCTAAGTCAAGCAACTAAGAAATCAATGTATAATCGATGCACAAGCGAGTAGTCGTAAGTCAGGTCCACCGTATGGGCAGGGTAGCAAAGCCTGAAACCTTGAAAGTATCGCCTCTCACGGAGGTAAGGGAACTAGCAAGATCCCCAGATACGAATAGATCCCCAGAAATATATCTGACGCTAAGAAGATATCGGGGGGATATCCCTTCAACCAACCTCGCGTGACCTCATGATTAACTCCGGTGTAAGCGGAGCCTCCTGATATTATTGATTATACAATGGATTTCTCCACTCCCTTAGTTAGACACATATGTTGATTTAACAGCCTTGGAGAAGTTTACTCACAAAATCCTATTCCAAGGCACTAAATCCTAAGCTAGTTTGTGCACCCTAGAAAATAAAATCGTTACTAATCAATTTTAAATTATAGCGTTAATTTTAATGGTCATGCTTACTCAAAAATGTATGGTAGTGAAACTCATGATGTTATGACTCAACAAGTAAAGTAAATATGAATACAATGCAAAGTCCTAACTTCAATTTTCAGTGAATGATATGCTTCTTAAAACAATGTAATTTTCAATTTCAACTCTGCAATTCTGAATAAAAATTCAATCTTTCTTTACATTCACTAAGCTAAATGACAAAGACTTGGAAGATCAAAAACGCCAATCAATGCAAAATGCCTAATATTTTTGTATTTTCAATTTAAGAAAAATAAAAATGCATGGACTGAACAATAGCTTGATATATAAAGACTCTATTGTGTATAGAAAGAGACAACTCAAGTAGGATACCAAGGAGAAAAACACCCAACCCAATGTACAAGGACAATCAAAATGAAAAGATGATGAGAAAGACTCCGCCCAAAAATTCAACCAAAGACAGGTTTCCTGTCATCCCACAGACACTTAACAATCACTACAGAGACCCAATAAGACTCAACAATCATCAAAACCTACCCAACAACCACCAAACCCAGCAAACAAGAAAAATAGGTTGATGTATGTGACTATTCAAGGAAACAATGTGTATGTATGCGACTGTCAAGCAAAAACCCACGTATATGTTTCAAAAACACAGCTAGGAAAAGGAGAAGGCTGAAAGACTCAGAACCAGAGTGAACAGAGGATGTCAAGCAATGATACAACAAGAAACGCAATATGAATGAGAGAAATCTAAGGATAAAAACACTCCAAACCCTAAGAAAGAAGATTCAATCCCCAGTATGGTCACCAATTCTGTTACGAGGAAAATCTCTCTATGGCTAGGGTAAACCACAACAGACGGAAATGACTGCAGAAATCAACTCTATTCTCAAGTATGCTATATAAACAAATATGTTAGCGAGACAAGATAAAAGGCCTACCTCGTCCAAACGTTCAATGAAGTCCATCGTTAAGCACTTAACCCAAAGCAATATACCTGCAACTAGTCCTCAACAACCAAGCAAAGCAAGCATATGGTGATAATATATGATGTTAGCACATTAAATAGCATAATCCATTAATATACATAACAAATATGCCCATGGAATAATAATTCAAATATTTGCAAGATATCAATTGGATGAGAAAAGAGTATATCTATTAATATATGATCAATAGAAGTGAAAAAGTTACAGACTTATGTGTCGGCACGGTTCGGAACCGAGAAAATAAGTTCCTTCCAGCTGGGCCTCCACCACTTCAATCCTCCACCAAGGGAAATCTCATAGAAGAGAGACAATGAAGTTCTCAATCAATAAGGGAAGAGCTTGGGGTTGAACATTGTGTTCAGACTTAAAGGACAAAGGGATGCAAACTCAATATGAAGTGAATAATTCCTCCAGAGTAACTTTTCTCTCAAAGTTGAATTCTTTCTCCTCTTTTCCATAGCTCGAAATTGGCCCATTTATAGCCTTCAAATGGAACTGAGGTTCGATTTGAAACATTTCCAGTATATGGAAGGCCAAGGATCATAAATCTCTTGTTGTGACATGGAAACCTGACACCATTTTTCATTTTTGGGCACAAATCCTGATGTACGCGGACTGTAGTGGTGCAACTTGCATATACGCATGTTGTATAGTAGGCAAGGTGTGCATATTTGGAAAAAATGTATTTTTAGCTATGGGATTTGCAAAAAGGGATGAAAATTTTGCATGGGGAAATGGAAAAAGGCCCTCTATGCAAGATTGCATAGGGTGAGGAAAATATCGCTATAACAATTTTTTATTGTGGTGACACACATGGGGTCATGGATTCAACATAGGATCCTATCTGAGTAGGACTCACCGGCTCTTCTATTATTGGACTGGACTAGCACCCTTCTTCTTTGCCTCCTATATCTAGTATCTCTATGATTAAGACTTGTGCGCAAGGTTCCCGTACTTCTAGCTCACTCTGTGACTCTTCTCTCTTAGCCCCAGCCTTTTTCCTTTATACCCACTTCCTCCGCGCAACTCTCCAAATTTGTAGTCTTCCTCTAGTGTACTACCTTCTTTCATTCTCAGTCCCTTCCTTCCTCTTTCATGGCTTCCTCCCTTTTCTTAGGAGATCCTTTTGTTATCCTCCAACTCCCCTATGTATGTAAATCTCGTTTAGTTGTCGGACTTCATTATCATCACATGTTTTTCACATAGTAGCATCTTTATCCATGTATTCAATGATTTCAAGAACCTCCCACATGGGCCTTTGAAAAAAATTATTTATGCAACATTGTATGACTGAAGGCAATCTACGAAAAATTTTGTAACATAACCCTCTAGTGTACTATCCAACCAAAAATCAATTGCTCAAGTAGTTGAGTTATTTACCGAATTTAATTTTCTTACTAGTTCCATCGTCCAATTCCTTGGTGTTGCAGCACTAAACCTTCTATCTTCTCTACTAACCTTTCGAGCCACTCGATCATAATTTCTGGGAATTTTCCAAAGAAAATTTCATTTTCATTTATGAACACATACTTTTGCATCCATTGCTCATCACTCATTCAAGGGTTCCTCTTCTCTTGTCGCATGAAATCTTGTTCTTTTTGTTCCAACCAATCGGTGATTTCATTCTTAGTGGGCCTCCAAAACACTCCCTTACTCGCAAATTCTCGATTATGGAAACAGAACCATTTGTTGGTTGCTTCTTATGTGCGCAGGGTTTATCAGACCCAGAGTTCAGGTTGACCGTGACCATCAAAACCCTCAAGACATCGGCCCTTTCGACATCACCTGCTAGCGAACATGAAGTCTCACTCGATGTATTTATTGGGGCTGCAAGAACCAGGTTTCTACAGCGGTAAGGGAAAGGAAGTTTGATGTGTGAATCGTTATTCCTGATCTTAACTTATGTATGTTCATGATTATTACCTAAACTATCACAGCCATACATGAACATTCCAGCATAACCAATTCATAGACTAAATTCATTCTCCAAAGTATATCATCATTCATGAATGCATAAATACAAGTAATAACACAAGACACAATATCCTTTCTAAACTCCTTATTTATTCATCTTATGTCTGACTATTACATTCATGATTCTTCCATAACCTTAATTCTCTTTTATGCACACACTCTCACACTTACATACGCAAATCTCTATATCTCTATCTATGTGTCTATATCTATCTATATAGACACACTCTCACACTAATTCTCTATCTATATGCACACACTCTCACACTTGGTGTCAATGACTCACCAACCTAAATGTAAATTTAAATTTGGGGTTTGGATTAGGGACATTACATTCCCATCCCCCTTATTTATGCATTGTCCTTAATGCATTATATACACATGTATATACAAAATCTTCAAAAGTCTTCAAAAATATGTGGGTACTCTACCCGCATAGCATCCTCGTGCTCCCAAGTTGCATCCTTAGGACCGTACCAGATTTTGTGAGAAATCTTACCCTGCGAACAAGCTAAGCTCCCCTTTGGACCAAGACAAAAGTGGACAAGTGGTTACTACTTTCCCTAGAGATCTAACTCAATCAAGCAAGCAAGAGAGAAGAAGAATATGGCATACCTTGTTGCGATGTTCGTCCTCGTTGCTCCAATCCTTGGGATTTATCTCCAAACTCCTCAATGTAACTGAAGTCCTGCAAAGACTAGAAAAGGAACTCTTCCTCCTACGCTATATGATTAAACAAAGCAGATCTATCTATGAAGACTGAAACGACAATAGACAAGAAAATATAGAAAACATGAACTTGAAGGTAATAGACCAAGTTAATATTAATTGGAAATCCAAATAAGGCACTTACAAAGCATGCTTGATGATGCAACAATCTTCTCCAAGCTCTCCTCATCTAGCCCTTGCTTGAATCTTGAAATCAAAATGTTGATTCTTCTCCCAAGATCAAAGGTTTGATATCTAAATTCTTCCCCCTTCACCTTGGAAATACCTTCGATATATAGGATTGAGAGGTACAATCACCATGATACAATGAAGGATATGGTTGGGGATATGTCTCCTTGAGTTTGGATTAGATCCTAGGATAGAGCCATAGTATAGGAGTCGAGCACAACCAATCTCATCCCAAGAGATATGGCCCTTAGGAAAAGGTGGAGAATCCCATAATTTCCTCTAACAATATTGATGCTCCTTTAGAGTTGAAGACAGGGTGCCATGGCACTCCATAATCATGGCCAGACACACGTTGATGCCCCCTTGTTATGAGTAGAGAAGTGCCACCATTCTAAAATTCCAAAAATGGTCAATTTTTCCAAGAAAAAGGTATGGTTTTGGACCCCAAATGATTGGCTTCTTATTCCAAACTGACTTAGGGATGTGACAAGTGTATTTCATGGTGTCAAGGGGTTGTGAAACTTAGCAAAGTGAATGTGACACTTGATAAGGTGCATACGACATTGGCGATAGTGCATGTGACATGTTGGTTGCTTCTTGTCTACGCTGGGTTTATCGGACCCGTGGTTTGGACTGACCATGACCAACAAAACCCTCAAGACAGCGGCAATTTTGGCATCACCTTCTTGAACATATGAAGTCTCACCCAAGGTATCTATTTGGGTTGCAAGACCAAGGTTTCTGCAGTAGTAAGGGAAAGGGAATTTGATGCATGAATCATTCCTCCTATCGTAACTTATGTATGTTCATGATTATTACCTAAACTATCATAGCCATACATGAACATTCCAGCATAACCAATTCATAGAATAAATTCATTATGTGAAGTATATCATCATTCATGAATGCATGAAGACAAGTAAGAACATAAGACACAATATACTTTCTAAACTCCTTTATTCATCTTCTGTCTGACTATTACATTCATGATTCTTTCATAACCTTAATTCTCTTTTATGCTCACACTCTAACACTTACATACACATATCTATATATATCCTTCTCTATATCTCTATATGTGTGTGTCTATATCTATATCCCAATCCTGTTACATATTTATACCCCAAAATCTAGGGTTTCAATTTCTATTCTTATTTATCCAAAAATAACTCGTTACAATGCATGGCATATCCAACTTCAGTTAACTAGATATTTGCCTTCTTCTACTTCTTGTTATTAATACATCTTTTTTGTTATCCTATTATTTCTAGAAAATTGCACTATTGTCATTTTCACTTCATTTTATTGCCCGCTCGCTTTATCCTTTCGTCTTTGCACTATATTTTTCCTTCGCGTCCTTCTGCACCCTTTCTATCTTCTGTGTGAGTCCTTCCTTATGTATGATTCCTTCCTTCTGTGCACTTTCTTCGTACTTAGATTTTTCCCAAAATTATATCCAAAACTGCATGTTCAACACGACACTTAACAAGGTGCATACATCACTTTGTGACACTTGCGACACTCAAGTGTGAAATTTTGACCTGTAACAGATGCCCCCTAAAGTGTGAGGTCATAAGAGAAAATGTTGGTTGAAACACTTTTACAAACTCTTCAATCCAAGGGTGCTGGAGTAGGAGAACCTGCAAGAAGTTGCAAACAATCATCAGTCAGTATACATATATGTTCCATTTCCAAGGCAGACATACCTTTCCTCAGAATACGAGATGACTCAAAGCATGGCCA
>ML811953.1:60252-76765 GCA_009831015.1 Picea engelmannii
TGTTTTGTCGTGAGTAGAACAAGACCTGCATCTTAATTGTTTTGCCTTATTTACAAGTTTTATTTGTTCATAGCTTTTCCTCTATCTTGCTATGAGTAAGACAAGACCTGTGTTCATATATTTGAAGTTTGGTGTTATTTCTTCCATTGAAATAAAGATTAGACCTATCAGAATTAAATACCTAACTCTTTGTTTCAGTCTTCTTCATCTCCTATCCTCTATCCATCTTCTTTATTAAATCAATTAGACAAACAATGTCATGCCTCTTCATTTATGATCTATAAATGAGTGAAGGGCATGTTTCAGACCTAGTTCTAGAAGCCTCTTATGACTGATCAATCAACAAATTTTATTTCATTTAAAATGTGCTAAGGCTTGGCTCTATTACAGCCTAGAGTCAACTCTTGCAACAACAAGTCTCGTGAGGCCAAAAAAGAGATAAACTACCACTCGAAATATGCCCTTTCAAACCTTTTAATGAGTGTGAAAGAAAACAAGTTCACTCAACAATCTTTTCATGTTTAAAGAGTCTGAAAAGATCTTAATGGAAACTCCAAAGACTTCCTTTTTCGTATAGTTTTTACGAGCTCGAAAAAGATATAAATGTATACTCGGTAACCTATTCTCATGTATTAACAAGCACGAGAAAGAACAAAGATTGAGCGTTGTAACCTATTATAATGTATTTACAAGCATGAGAAAGAACAAAGACTAAGCTCGGTCTAGAAAAGACTACTATGTTACAATGGGAATGACCCCCAAGCGAGGATCACTCCTAGCAGCATGTTTCTCTAGAGGTATTTTTCCCCCATATTGCATGATAGAAGCTAGTGGATTCATTCCATCATAATGTCCAGAGGTGGGGGACCTACCCCCCAAGCATCATTTCCTCCGACGAATCTTCTTCTTTCCTCATTTACGTGTCTAGTTACTAATAGGAATATTTTCACTAAGTGGAGGAAAAGAAGGTTAAAGTATTCGATCCAGAGTGAGACTTGATTTGAATGGAGGGGGATCTGTTTCATTTTTTAATGAGCTTTACATAGACACTGAACTATGCTTGTAAATGTCTATTTCATTTTTTAATGAGCTTGACATAGACACTGAACTATGCTTGTAAATGTCTATTTCATTTTTTAATGAGCTTGACATAGACACTGAACTATGCTCGTAAATGTCTATTTCATTTTTTAATGAGCTTGCCACAGGAAAATAACTATGCTCGTAAAGACAAGGTACTACCAAAGGATCAGATGATTATAGGGATTGTTTCACCTGAGTCGAAATCATATTTAACGTGCCAGCCTATGTGGTGGCAAGAGAAGGTAAAGGAAAAACCCCCATGAGCAAGGAATCCTTAAGGAGACCTACTCCTACACTCTCAATACTAGATTGTCCTAGAAAAGGGAAACTATCCGTTGCAGCATTGTGGAGATATGGAGTTATATAGTCAAGTTGTTCAACGATGATAATTTTCTCTTAATGGGAAAATCGTAAAATATGAAACACTGAAGATGCGACGATGATCATCGTATAGAACCAACTACGACCAAGTAACAAATTATAATCCAGGGGTGCGTCAACAACTTTGATATCGACCAAAACCATTTTACCCTTCAATGTCAGAGTGAAATATTGCAATAGTCCATGAGGTTGGAAACCACTTCCATCAAACACTTTCAGGGTGGTAGGAAATGAGGCTAGTTTAAGAGAACCAAGGGATCTCCAACAAGGCAAAGACATGACATAGGTGGAGGCTCCTTCATTGAAAATAGTGTGATGGATGTTATTTCCACCAACCAAAATTTGAATCTTGAATGCTAGGTGGTGTGATAGTCTTTCCTTAAAATAGTCCAGATTAAACGTAATCAAATTTGACTCCTATGGACCCATATCCCTAATGGCTAACAGTAGGGTTCTATGTTGACTTGGACAGATCTATAGAAATTCGAGGGAAGACATAGCACAAGGTGCTTGCACCAAAGATTCAACAATATTGTTTTGGGAAGTGTCGAAATTTGGGTTAAATGTCACTTTTCGAATTACAATTTTGGGCAGGCACAACACTGTGTCAGAAATTGACTTCTCAATCTGAAGAGGAGTGGAAGATGGAGGACGAATGGATGTGGAGGGTTGATCGATAGCCTTTCCATTAGCTTGATCACTTGGAGGAGTATCATAAGTATTTACTTGAGTCGTTACATTAACCACGTTAAACATGTACACCTCAGAGGTTCTCAAGGAAGCATCCCCATGGTGGGAATGACCTGCGTTGCCCCCTTATGGAGGGGAAAGATTTTGGGAAACTAGATTTTGTTGTTGAACCGGTTGGGAGGTACCCTTCATAAATTTAGTGACTGCCTCATGATGAGGGCGGTCTTTTGTGTAGTGGCCTTCCTCACAAATCAGGCAAATAAACTTAGCTTTCCTATTCGGTTGAGTATCAGTAGTCTCTGTAGTATCCTGTTGCTCAGAAAATTTCTTGGATTTACCCTTGTTTTTATTCTCACCTCCTAGTTGGTGATATGAAGTGGATTGGACCACATTTACCTTGAAGGTTTGAGCAGGAGTGGAAATATTTTTGGTGTCTGAAAGGAAACTTGGCTCCAGAGCAGGTCTTGTTGGATCATTCAACAGGAAAGGAGCATGAGGGATCAGATCAAAAAGTGTGTTGAACTGGGAATATACCAAGTCCAAATACTACGCATGGCTGATATCCTGCTCCTTAGTAACAATGTTTCCCATAACAACTAGCAATGGGAGGCAAGAGCGACTTTGTAAACCAATCTGCGAGGAGTTGGTCCGAAATTGGAGCTTTAATCAACTATCTCTCCCATATCCACTCATGAATATGATCATAGATTTGGGTGGAAGAGGATTTTCAGAGTGAGGTCAAAATCTCTATACCAGTCTCATACCATATAGGCAACTGAAAATGCATTAGGAAATCCATGGAAAGAGAATTAAAGTTGACAAAGGAGTTACGCGGCAGCTCAATATACCATTTCGCTGCTACACCTGTAAGTATTCTCTGAAAAATCCTCAGATGAATGGATTCATCCATCAAAGAGTTTGAATAACACCATAAATGGAAAGTCGTAACATGATTATTAGGATCTTCCCTAGGTTTTTCATCAAATTTCAAGATTTCGGACGGTAATTTGGAAGGGATGGCGAGCCAAAATGGGGCATATTGAATGGGATCATTTTTCAAACGTGACAGATCTGAAAGATCTAACATAGCCAAGAATGGAAGATGTCATTTAGTGTGTGGATGTTGGTGGTAACCATATGGCAAGGAAACACAAGTAGGACTAGATCTGGGTTGCGACGAGATAGAAAAACTAGAAGGTCCTCCCATATATTATGGCTACCCGAGTTGTCCACCCATGTAAGGTGGTTGTCCTAGTGTTCCACCCATGTATTTTGATTCAACAAATGGACCTCCTACATACTTGGATTGACCTGATGGTCCCTCCATGTATGGTGGTTGAAGGGACTATTGCATTGGAATCATGGGGTTTACGGATTTATAGGGAAAATTTCCTTGCAAAGGAATGCCCATCGGATTAGGTTGACCCCAGAAAGGGTTAGAAACTCTTGGAAATAGTTGTCTTGGATACATTCCAGTGGTATTATGGATAGAAGGACTTGGAGGAGCAACTTTCCAAAAGGCTTGTTGACGTTTCAACCACATAGGTTTCCCCCCAATAAAAATTTGCTTTGTAGTTGAAGGTTTCCCACCAGCTGAAGGTTGGCCTCCCATTGAATATTGACCTCCAATGTAGGGTGTACTCATCTACGATGGTTGAGATGGATTTTGAGTAGCTTGTGTAACCATGGTTGAGTTAACGACTTGACTTCCATCCATTTGACCGATGGAACAACCAAGTAAAGCACTTGGTGTGTGCATGTGTGGAAATAGTGAAGAAAAAACATTGCCTGACCCATGTGCAAAGGGAGATGTATGTGCAAGTGGTTGATTTGGGGACACCTGGGTCAACAATATTTTTGGTAAAGAGGAAGCACCAACAGTAGAAACTGCATGAGTTGTGGATGTGGATAAATTCCCAATTCCTTCAGGAAAACCAAAATATGAAGGGTTCATGCTAAAATATTGTGTAGTGGATAAACCGGGTGGTAAATTGTAAGAAGAATAGCCATCAAAATATCTCGTGGATGGTGGATTAGTGAGTGGTAGGCCAAGTGAATCAGTAAAAAGAGGATTTGCATAAGATGTAGGGCTTTCTAAGAATATTGTGACCATTTCTTCAACGTGTTGGCCACTTCCAGGAGCTACACTCTCGGTCTAAGAAGTTTGATCTTCAATCATTCTTTCATAAGAAACATTATGTTGAGGTTCCTGAACTTCAGGATCCATACCTTGTATACTATGAGATCTTTGATCCTAAGGCTAACTACGAAATTCAAAGAAACACACTCTAAAGAAAACTAAAAGCAATCAACCAAGAAACAACAGATTCAAGGATCTTCTGAAGACTGAATATCAAGCTGCCAATGAATAAATGAGAATCAGTTACCCTGACCTTCATGTAATATCCCTTCTCAGTGCAATGAACCCTTTCTTTCATGGTATCACCCCCAAAGGGTACTGAGAGTGTGATACAACATCTACCCCAGGTACCGTGGGAATCGCCCCACAGTCACCTCTGTAGATACCTAAGAAAGGCCATTAAGGTTACCAACTCGTAGTTAACCTCTGGGTGGGTACAGTCGACAGTCGGGACCGAATGTATGGGAAAGATATTAAAGTCCAAAATTCTTCCAAAGGACTGAGGAAAAGTGGAACAGTATAATCCAGAGGACCCTGAATGGATTCAGAGTTCACGAATTACTGAGACCAAATGAGTCAGTGACACTTCAAGAAGAACCCCCAGTATACGTTATTTCCGCTACGATTAGTCAAGTTTTAAAGGGGTAATCTTTGTTGCTCTTCCACATGCGACCTCATGTTTAGCCCCTATGTGAAAGGGGGTTCTCGATTATGCTTATATGAAATTTGGAGTTTTTCACTCTTTAGTGCTCTACAGTCTGTTTAGTAGTATTGGACAATTTACGCACTTTTCCTAGTCCAAAGAACCTAATCCTATGCCATTGTTGGTGTGCTAAAACCAAAAAATGTTCTAGTTGATTTTATTAGTGCGTGGTTGATTTTAAATGGCTTTTACTCAATAGATTCATGGAGATTAAACCGATGATGTGAGAGACTCGACTCCAATGGAATGCAAAAGAAAACTAAGAAAAGCAGGGAAAAACAAAAAAAAACCTAAAAGAGGAGACCGGTGCCCCTGTTACCAAAGGAACAAAGTTCCATGGCACCCTTTATGAGGCTTTGGGGGAGCACCATTCAAGTAGTGGCACCCTCTTGTGAACTACAGGGGAGGGCCAGTTTCTAAAAAATCTCAAAAATGGCTTCCACGAGCTTAGACTCAACAGAGACTCGGTCAATGGCTCTGTAAACTATTCAATGAGGAAGAGGGAAGGGGAAATAGATCATAAACAAGCATCAAACAAGCAAGTATCTAAGACCAAACAAAGGAAATACTATTCAAATATCTTCCCCAGAGGATTCGCCATTTTCCTGTTGTGAGAAATCTTACACTATAGACAGGATAAGCTCCCCTTTGGACCAAGACAAAATTGAACAAGTGGTTACTAATTTCCCTATAGATCTAACTCAATCAAGAAAGCAAGAGAGGAGAAGAATGTGGTGTACCTCATTTCGATGTTCATCCTCGCTGCTCCAAACCTTGGCCTTGGTCTTGAAGCTCCTCAATGTAACTGAAGTCCTGTAAAGACTAGAAAAGGAACCCTTCCTTCTACTCTATATGATTAAACAAAGCAGATCTATCTATGAAGGTTGAAATGGAAATAGACAAACAAATATAGAACACATGAAATTGAAGGGAATGGGCCAAGTTAATATTAATTGGAAAGCCAAAGAAGGAACTTTCAAAGAATGTTTGATGATGCAACAATCTTCTCCAAGCTCTCCTCGTCCAACCCTTGCATGAATCTTGAAATCAAAATGTTGATGTTTCTCCCAAGATCAAAGGTTTGATATTTGAATTCTTCCCCCTTCACCTTGGAAATACATTAAATATATAGGCTTGAGAGGTACAACCACCATGATCTAATGAAGGATATGGTTGAATATATGGCTCCTTAAGTTGGGATTAGATCCTAGGATAGATCCATAGTATAGGAATCGAGCACAACCAACCTCATCCTAAGAGAGTTGGCCCTTAGGAAAAGGTGGAGAATCTCATAATTTCCTCTAAAAATACTGGCACTCCCTTAGATTTGAATACATGGCACCATGGAACTCCCTAAGCACGGTGAAAGGAGTGTTGGCAACCCCTCAGCATGGGTAGGGGAGTGCCACCCTTCTAAAATGCCCAAAAATGGTCAATTTTTCCAAGAAAATGGTATTGTTCCATACCCCAAATGATTGGCTTCTTCTTCCAAAACGAATTAGGGATTGTGACAAATGTATTTCATGGTGTCAAGGGGTTGTGACATTTATCAAAGTGAATGTGACACTTGGTAAGGTGCATACGACATTGGCAACAATGCATGCGACCATTAAAAAGGTGCATATGTCACTTTGTGACACTTGTGACACTTAGGGTGCGACACTCAAGTGTGACATTTTAATGTGTAACACCAGGTCAATTGGACCTTTACTAGATCCATGGCTCTATTTTGGATTTGTTTGAGTTTTTGATCCAATATTCCAATTGATCGCACTCGAAAATCGCCCTCTGCCTCCACCTGAATCACATTTCAATCAATGACATGATTAGCATTAGGTATGTATTTTTTGAGAAAAATACATGGAAAACATTATGAATACACAAGGATGTAGGTAATGCAATTATATATGTGGCATGACCAATCCTCTCTAGGATTTCAAATGGCCCACAGTAGCGCGCTGCCATCTTAGAACAATTTCCCAACTTCGGGGAACTGTGCCTTGCTTTTACTTTCAAGAACACATGGTCACCCACTTTAAACTCTCTCTGGGTTCTACCTTTATATGTGCAGATTTTTTTCCTTTCTTGGGAAGCCTTTAAATTCTTCCTTATCTTCACCATCTACTCTTCCATTTCCCAGAGTAGATCTGGCCCAACCACTATGCAGTCTGTTGGGTTGTCGCAACTCACTGGTGTGTTGCACCTTCTACCATAAAGTGTCTCAAATGGGCTCATATTTAGAGATGCTTGATCGATGGTTATAAGAAAACTCAACCAAAGGTAAATATTTTCCCCACTACTTCAGTTTGTCCATCACATACATTCTTATCATATCTTCAATCACCTGATTTACTCTCTTTGTTTGTCCATCTAACTTAGGGTGATATGTTGCACTAAAGTTCATATTTGTCCCAAATCCTTTGAATAGCCCTTCCAAAAAATTGATGTGAACATGGGATCTTTGTCAAACACAATTGTCTTAGGTACACCATGCAGCCTAGCAATTTCTCTCATGTATATATCAACAATGTTGGTTGCCTTGTGAGTTGACTTCTCTAGAATAAAATGAGCAACTTTAGTAAACTTTTCCACCACTACATAATAGAATCATGTTCCTTAGTAGTCCTAGGTAGATTAGTAATGAAATCCATGGATAAAACTTCCCACTTCCTCTCAGGAATGGAAAAAGGTTGTAGCAAACCAACTGGGTGTCTATGCTCAGCCTTGACCTTTTGACATACAAGGAATTTAGCAATAAAATCAACAACCTCCCTTTTTATGCATGGCCAATATTTTTTTTTTTTATCGCTGCAATTAGCTTCTTGTAGCCCGGGTTCCCAACATAAGTAACTTTATGCATCTTTGACAATAACATATTTTTCAACTCCTGATCATTTGGCACATAAACTATGTGTCTGTACATGAGGATTCCATCCTCTTTTAGCTCATAATTTTCAAATTTATGTTGCAATTTACCTTGATGTAAATTTGTCTTTATGTCCACACAACATTGATCTAAGTTGGCAACCTCTAAAATTTTGTCACTTAAATCTGATATGTACATACTAATGGTCGTAGCATGCATCTCATGCACCCTCCTACTGAGTGCATCAGCCACATTGTTCTCTTTACCTTTGATATGCTTGATATCGAAGTCATACTCACTAAGGAATTCCAACCATCTGCTTTTTCTGGCATTTAAACTTAGTGATCCAAACAAATATTTGAGACCACTGTGGTCTGTCCTCAACTCATATCTTCTTCCCAAGAGGTAGTGCCTCCATATCTTCAAGGCATGCACTATGGCTGCCAATTTCAAATCATGGGTAGCATAGTTCCTTTCATTCTCTTTTGATTTTGTTGATTCATAGCATACCATGTGCCCATTTTGACTAAGGACTCCATTGATCCCTTCCTTGTCTGCATCATTTCACACAATGAAGTCTTCATTAGGATAGGAAATTCTCAAATTTGCACACTTTTCAACAAACTCTTCGAGTGTTGAAAACTTCATACACAATCTAGAGTCCATTCAAATCACACACCTTTATTCTGCAATGATGTAATTGGATGTGAAATCTTTGAGAAGCCTTCAAATAAACCTTATGTAGTAACCTACAAGTCCCATGAATGACTTCACCTCTTCAGCATCCCTTGGTGTTGGCCATCCTTCAATGGATTTTATCTTCTCTGGGTCCAAAACTATCCCTTCCTCTGAAATGATATAACTCAAGTAATGAATCTACCTCTAGTACAATGAGCACTTGCTCAAATTTTCATACAAATGATGTTCTCTCAATACTTGCGGCACCATCCTCAAGTGTTGCTCAGGTCCTTCTTCAGACTTTGAGTCAATAAGTATGTCATCCAAAAATATAATGACAAACGTATCTAAGTATTCTTTGAAAATACCATTCATTAAACACGTGAAGACAGATGGTGCATTTGACAATCCAAATGGCACCACGGTGAACTCATAATGTCCATACCTCGTTCTGAAGCAATCTTGTTGATGTCTTATTCTTTAATTCTCACTTGGTGATACCCAAATCTGAGATCAATCTTTGAAAATATATGTGCGCCCCTCAGTTGGTCAAAGAGTTCATCTATCCTTGGCAAATGATACTTGTTCTTTACTATTACTTTGTACAACTGCTTGAATTCAATACAAAGTCTCAATGTACCATCCTTCTTCTTCACAAAAAATATCGAGGCACTCCAAGGTGACACACTTGCGCGCATATGCCCCTTCTTCAGAAGCTCTTCATGTTTCATCTACAATTCCTTCATATCTGGTGTCCTCATCCTATAAGGAGTCTTGGATACGGGGTTTCTCCGGGCATCAAATTTATAGAGAAATCAATATCCATTTTCGATGGCAACCCCGATATTTCTTTAAAGACATCTTCAAATTCCTTTAGTACTGCATAGTCTTCAACATTTGGCACTTTATCCTTAGGTGTCTCTTCCATGTGCACTACAAATACTTGGCATCCTTTCTTATATCTTTTCTTCAATTGCAAGGATGAAACTTCTATGATAGTTACAACTCTTGGAATGCCTTGACCTGCTCTTAAGTTCCCTTCCTCATTCAAGCAAGTAAATGCCTTATTGTAATAGTCTATAACAACATGATGTTGGTCCAACCAATTCATACCAATGAGACAATCATAAGATCCCAAAGGTATGATATACAAATCATATTTTGTGCTCAAACCATTCATGTCCATTGAACATGCCTTAACCATCTCATTAATTTTCCTTTTTTCCCCTATAGCTAACTACACCAAACAAGATTTTCCAAGCTTTCTTCTTAGCAATTGGAATCTTTCCACCATCTTAGGATCTAAATAACTATGACTAGCTCCTGAATCAATCAAAATAGAAATGGGTTGGTCATTAATTTTACATTCCACTTCAATCATGTGCGACTAAAACTCAACTTGCTTGTTATCTAGGGATGCATAGATCCATGGTACATTTTTTCCCATGTCTTCAACCGTCGCAACTTGTTGTACATTGTGAACATTCGTCGCATTTTCACCTCTGTGAGTGAAATATCTTTACATGTGGTCTCCCCCACAACCCCAACATTTAAAAGGTGGTTTCCTTGGTCTTTGTTCCGTTTCCTCTGTCATTCTCATCTCATTAGGAGTTGGGTGTCCTTGAGAAGTATTTCTGAAAAATGGTGGCTTAGTCCCCTTCTTCTGTTGTTCCAACTTGCTTTTCTTCTTGTCTTCCCAAGCCTTTTGGAAATTTAGTCTTCCCCTTTGCTGATCATAGAGACATTTATCTCGCCTTATGGTTTACTCCAATGTCATCATATTGTATCTTTTCATTGATTAATGATGGTATCCCACTTAGGTACCTCTGAATTTTAACTTGCTCATCTTTGATGAATGCAACATATTTTAGCAGCTCTAAGAATCTTCTTTCATACTCATCTATTGTCATACCCCCAAGCTTGAGTTCAAAGAACTCCTTCATTTTATTGTCATAGTATCACTTGGTTAAGTATTTATTTTGAAAATACCTTTTAAACTCCATCCAAGTAACCTTATTCTCATCAATGTGTTGCACTTTCACGAATTGATCCCACCACACTTGTGTTTTTTCCTTTAGTTGATAGATGGAAATTCTCCCTTCTATCTATGTAGAGTAATTATGCAACTAGAAGTACTTCCTCATGCCCAGCAACTAGGTCTCTACATCTTCATCCTTCTTATGATCACCATCAAAGGTAGGAGGCTTGATCTTATTCATTTCTCCATGTAGCTCATCCACCCCAGTCCTTCTCTTATGCTTTCTTATAGGAGATGGACTTCAGCTACTACGCACTTTCCTAATTGAATGTTTTGGTGAGTGGTGATGATTCTTATAAACACTTCTTGTTTTTATTCTCTCATCATGAGACCTACGACTTCTGGACTTGGTTGAATGTGTCTCCTTATCCATTTTCTTTTCTATTTTGTCCAAGCTTTGCATCAACTTGATATTGAAGTCATCTTGTTTCTCTTTATCTTTCATAAGCCTCTCATTATTAGATTTATAGATTTGGACATATTTTTACAGTCCCTTTATGCTTTCTACCAATTTTATGTGTTCCTCCTTGTCTTCTATGCTCATTGGATTTTGTACTATCAATACCCATATCGATATACAAACCCCTGAATTCATCGTCATGGTTGTAATTTCTTTGCGCATCTTCCATGATTTTGACTCTCTGCATTGATTCTGTCATGATCTAATCACTGTTAATTCTGCAAAATGTGCAGGCAATAATATTTGTTAGACAAATTCATGAAAACTCTCCAGCATTTTGTCAAAAACCTTTCTTCTAATTTCTTGGATGATTTTAACGTCCCGATTCAAAATTTATGGGTGAATAATTGGACTCCTCTATCCAAAACATTCCCATCGATTGTTCCCTTGCACAATTTTGAGTCTTGTGCAGTAAATAATGATCATTTGGAATTCACCCAAATACCCTTTTACTCTTTCTTTATTCCTTCTTAATCATGTGCACGCACTGGTATTCAACACGTACCAATGTGCAATGTCGGTATTTAATATATACATAGCATACCAATATTACGCATGCACCATAAGTATCGCTCTATGCAGCCTGAAATTTTAGTGCCCACACTCGTGCACCATTGTTTTTTGTGCATTTCCAGTGACACACCCCACAATGCCAAATTTTAGTGTGCACACTTGCGCATTCTTATTTTGTGTGCACCATGGCTGCGTTCTAATTCCAAATTCGGCCACTTACCAATCCAAATTGTGTCTTAAGTAGAAACTTGGCCCATGCAGGATCGGTGTTGAAACTATAGCTTTGATACCATTCTATAACGTTTCCCCGTTAGCATCACTAACAAAATGTTTTGATACCATTCTGTCATGTACCCAGCATCCTAGCTAGGTCTCGTTACCCCCATTGTAACGTCTCCACTACTACAAACTTCCTAAATACAAATCTAATACCAACCTATAACGTTTCTCGTTACCAACACTAACAAAATGCTCTAATACCACTTTGTAACATCCCCAACTTACTGCTGACCAATGCCACTCCAAAAATTGAGTGCATGGACTCTACACCATAACGCTAATCTACACATAAACATGTGAGGTAACGCGCACGATCCCAAGTTGGCTCGCACCACACAAACTTTCCTCTTCAAACATCATTTATAGCAGTGGAATTAACACATAATACAACTACACACACAATCATTCAGAACACACAATCATTATTGCGTGTGTAACCACTCTGAACACACGATTACTATTTCATTGTTCATGGGCATTTATGACACACTATCAATGGGAAGGGAATATATGGTCTGGGGTTGTCTATTTAACCCAAGTCATTTGGTATAATCTACCCTGACAGGTTTTATGGCTCCGTTAGCCAACTAAGATCCTAAAACAACTAAAATATGTGGACTAACTTAAGATACAACTCTAACAATCAAAATTTTAATTACAAATGTTTAACTAACAGTGTTTATGTACAATAGCTATATGCAATTTACAAGGTTTAAGCAAAGCCTTGTGAAAATAATTGTTTTTAAGATAATGGATCTAAACAAAAATGAAGAATATAAACAAAATTATTCTAATACTCAAAATACCAAACTAATAAACAATGGATGAATAAGATTGTTAATGATATAACAAAAATAAACAAAGTATTTAACGTTTAGATCATGCAATCACTATTCATTCACAAATTAACAAATTAAATAAATAATACAATAACTAACCTCTCGTTGATCAACAATACTAAGCTAAATTCTTCTCTCTGTATTTTTATGAGCTCGTCTTAACCTGTGTCAAGTGTAAACCTATGATAAAGGAAAGCATAATACTTCCTGAAGAAACTCAAAGAAGTCTTTTATATTCTGAAACGAGTTTATGATGACAGAAAGACAAACGATTATATATCATGTGACTTTAGAATGTCCAAATAATTGAAAATGAAAGAAATTTCAATCCTCAGTAAATGGTGTTACCAGCTATCTAGTATCAGATGTAAACTCAAAATACTTGAATAGATGATCAGCCAAAGATATTAAAGGAACCAAAATATAATGAACCATATAAATGAAAACATAACATGAAAAATTATATGCAGAACGGTCTAAAGCTAGTTCAATACAAATAAAGTTTCATATTCAGAAATTATATGAGAAACAATATTAACATTGCACAATCTACAAAAGGAAAAAATCCAAAGAGTAAATTGTATCCCATATAGTTTCAGTGTAATAAGTTCATCATAAGGTCCAAAAGGAATTTTTGGGATAATAGACTCTTAAAGATTGGAAAAATTAATACATAAATGATCGCAATTAACCATGTATTGATAAAACAGACTAAAGCTAATCTAAATCAATGCATAATCAATTACTCAAAGAATATGAATATATTATAATGAAAAGAAAAAAACCATTTTACTCACAGGACAAAAGCCATTAAGCAACTTGGAATTCCATATTCTTCTTTAAAAATACTTGTCCATTCTTTGAAAGATTTCAACCATCTGTTACTCCATTTGAAAAGAAAAAAGTTTACAAAAGATATAGTATACAAAAAATAAAGGATAAAAATCCTCCTCTCAATTTCCCGGATCCCTTTGGCTCTAAACTTTCTCATATATTTATACAATGAATGAATAGTCTAGGCGTCACTAATAATTTCTGCCACCTGAAATTTTCCTCGTAAAGAGACACAAATATATCTCAAATCGTACATTTGTTTGGGAAAATTATCGCAAGGAAAAGCTAAATGGGTCCATTCTGCAAATGGGTTTTCAACCATTTCTTCAAATTCCTTACGGTTTGGCTAAAACAAGTCTCGCAAAATCATCTGTTTGTTCTTGAACGCATTTCCAAATCTTATTTGTTGTTGCTCATAAATTATTTGCAGCAATCCAATATTATTTTTGGATCAATTATATTAAACGTATTTAGATAATAAAATCAATCCATGATCAGATCTGTACCAAATAACTAATAATAGAAACTTGTGGAACAAAAAGAAACCAAATTAATTACCTAAAAATTGTGAATAAAACAAAATCTAAAACAATAAAATTAAAATGAATTTAAATTAACTATAATTTAATTTTTTTCCTCAGAAAAAAGCGTAATTTTCATTATGATAATCAAAATTACATTTTGTAGATACACCCCTAGTGTACTCTTGTGATATAATATGTCTGCATACTTCATATCGAGTAGTTCTTTCTTCTTCATCCCATGGGATTTTACATAGTCATTCCCAAAAATTTGTAATGCTACAATGTACTGAGTACAGTCTTCATAGTATCCTTCTTAGATTTTGTTTCTGAAATCTTGTAAAAAAATTTAACAGTTACATTCATTTACAAAAAGATTCTATGTTGTTCCTGTTATCCCCGATTTCTAGGGATAACTAGGAGATCATGTCTCAAGGCCCACAGGTCCTAGACATGGAGTACCGAGAGCAGGATTGACCTGAGCAGGGCCTTGGAGGGCCCATCCTTCTTCTTCTTCCCCAGACTTGTCCTGTCAGCAGCAGCAGCATCCATCACCATCGGCTTGAACTTGCATCAGATAAGACTCTTGTTCCATGAGGTAATTGGTCCAGGTATCATGGTATGTGTCATGTTTTATCATTATAACTTTCTTATATATGCATCAGGTTCCTTACATTTCTGACAACTGCTTGGATATTACACTAACCCACTTGACCATTGTCGAGGGGATTAACGGGGTGCCCTAGAAAGCTTGTGTCCATGGGTTTTGGTTAGCCACCAAGGGGGATTTGAAGAGCCATCGTCCGCTCCCGCCACACAATCATTTTACATCTTATCTCCCATACATCCATCCCATTCCCCTAGACCGAGCATTAGGATGACCTATTTGAGGGGTTACACTTTGTCCTGCGGGAAGAAGGGGCTAAAGGCCTAGGGGGTAAAAGCAGCTGGTAAAAGATAAAAGCCATAGGAAATAAAACCTAGAGATGCCTCGCCCAGGGATCCCCGAGAAGGCAATAAAAGGCCTCTCGATAAGAAACAAAAGGGACCCAAAGAAAAATAACAAAACAAGGCCTAACCAAGAGGATGGGAGGTCTCATCACGAGACGGCTCATTATGTTCATAGATATCTAGTAGTATGACGTTGCCATTATCTGGTCACCATGCCAGGGAAATGACCCTTGGTTGCATGGCCAAGGGAAAGGAGGTTTCATCACGAGCCAGCCTTATCATTTCTGCGAAAATACTAGTGGGTAACAATGTTAGCTCTGGCCACCACGCCAAGGCAGTGTCCTCTCGTCAGACTTTGAAGTAAAAAAGAAAGAAAAAGCAATAAATAAAAGAAGAATAAAGGCAATAAAGGGGCTTGGAAAAAAGTGCATCCATGACGGGTACAGCTCACCTCCTACAAAGGCACCCACAGACAATACCTACCCCTGGTCTTCACTATGACTGGACATCCTTAGACCATATCACTTCATGTACATGGCTTGAATAATCTTCTGTGAAAACTTTCTTCTTCTTATGGATACTAGCCCAATAGGTTGTTATGTCTATTTCTTCAACTTTGTATAGTAGGTCAGTGTAATGTCTTTGATCTATTAGATGATTGCTAGGGGTTTTATGCATGTATTTGATAAATTTAATGATGAGATATGATTGACATTGCTATGATCCCAAGGACTAATGAGCCCATGGAGGGTGAAGTTTTTGATGTGCAGGACCATACCCGACAGACAGGTACGAGTGGACTGGTACACATGGGGAGATGATTAGCTCGGACCTCCATGGGGATGAAGAGCCCATCAGATGGTTGTTGGGATGGCAGAGATAGCACAATGTTATGATGAGCCTTTGCACATGAAGAAAAGAAGGGAGTTCCACCCAGGACACTTTGGCAGAGACCGGCCTAGGGGGGATCACCCACTTCAGATGGAACGTTTTCCTCTTGATGGACAGGACGTCACCTAGGAGAGTTGGATGTTACCTTGAGCGTGTGGCAGTGTGATGAGGTTACTGGCACGTGTGGCAGCTTGGAGGAGCCCTGAAAGGGCTAACGTCTGACTTCTGGATGCTGGATATGCCCAAAAAGGGCCAACGTCTCCCTCAGAAGGGCTTGACGTCCCACCTTTTGCTCATTTTATGTCATTTATCTAGCAGTTAATGTAAAAACAATGTAAATTTTGTAGTCAGCCTTGTCGGTTGTTTTAATGACCTATTTTGTAATTTAAAGGTCATGGATTGGTATATATTGAGGATGTTTTTTCCCTCATTTGAACATAACACAACTCACTCTTTTGTGAGATACTATCTTTTAGCCTTTTGTTTGGTATTTTTGGTGTTTAAAGTGAGGTGCAACTCTTCTTGGAGGATTTCTCTTGGCATATATGGTGTTTCTCTCAAGGAAGGTTTACAACTAGGGTTTGATTATGCATTCTTCATGATATGTAAGTGAATTTTTCATGCAAAACTTCTTAAGTGAATGGTT
>ML811953.1:82323-97858 GCA_009831015.1 Picea engelmannii
CCTCCCAAGACGTCCAAAGCTGATAAGATTACCCTTGATTTTGATTTTGAAGGAGCTTTGTCGAAGATGCATGTGAATGTTCCCTTAAAAGAAGCAGTTAAGATCCCTTCTATTAAAGAACGCTTCAATACCTTCTTTTCGGGGACGGCTGAGCCTATGGACCCCCCAATTATGCTACAAGCTGACCATTTCAGGATCCAGAATGGTGAAAACCCACCTTTCTTCATGACTCTTATGATGAATAACAAATACCTCAACAATTGCATGTTGGATACAGGTGTTGGTGCAAACATGATGTCTCTTAAAGTCATGCAGCAGATGGGCCTGAAGGTAACCAGGCCTTACAAAAATGTGTGTGGATTTGAATCCAAAGCAATACCCACACATGGTGTTGTTGAAAATGTCGAAGTGCAGTTGAAAGAATTCCCCAAGAAGACCGTTCACATAGACATTATAGTTGTTGATGTCCCGGATGTATGGGGAATGTTGTTGTCTAGGAAGTTTGGTGCGATGATAGGCGGGTCCCTTGAGATGGATCTCACCTTTTTGCGGTTGCCTTTGAAAGATGGAACAACTGGACGCTTACTCAATGTGCCGATAACTGGAAACCATGTACAAGATGTTGTTCCTTCTGTAAATGAAGCGCAAAAAGATGTGATACAAACTCTTCAAGAATATTCTCTAGAAGATATGCCATTTGCTACAGAAGAAGACTTTGACCAGATTGAGTGGCCGAAGAAAGAGGAATATCAGCAACTCCTAGATCAGTTTTAGAACAACGAGGTAGGGATGGTGAAGATACTAAAAAGACAAAAGGATGAAGAAAACGTGCAGATCCATCCATCCCAACAGAAAGTCTTTACACCAAAATCCCACCCACCTCCCTCGGTACAGTACACCAGGGTTTTTCAAGGAACAACCAAACACAAAATCCGAAAATACAAGGAGGGGGAGTTGGTATGGATGTGGGATACTCAGAAAGGAGAGTCTACTAATGTAAAGGGAAGTACACAATCATGGCTCGGACCTTTCAAGGTCGGAATGGAAACAGTGGATAACTCGTACTACTTGTCCACCTTGGAAGGAAGAAGGCACCCATTACCCATCAGCGGACGCCTCCTCAAACCCCACCAAGGTGGTGGGACATGACTGTATAGGTAAGTATGAGTAGGTAGGCATTTTTCGTGTATTATACCATCTGCATTTCATTTTTGTTTCCTCATATTCATCATGATTGCTTTATTTCATATGTATACATGTTATATTTTTTGTGGGGTGGCAATACCACCCCACCTTTGTTGCTAATGTTTCTTTTCAAGTATGATCAGGCTTGCAGGTTTATGCCAGAGATGCTGAGGTTCTCATGCGCTCTACGGTGAGCACATGTCCCCGAGTTGCAATGTTATCCCCGATTTCTAGGGATAACTAGGAGATCATCTCTCAAGGCCCACATGTCCTAGACATGGAGTATCGAGAACAGGATTGACCTGACCAGGGCCCTGGAGGGCCCATCCTTCTTCTTATTTGCCAGACTTGTCCTATTAGCAACAGCAGCATCCATCACCATCAGCTTGAACTTGCATCAGATAAGACTCTTGCTCCATGAGGTAGTTGGTCCAGGTATCATGGTATGTGTCATGTTTGATCATTATAACTTTCTTATATATGCATCAGGTTCCTTACATTTATGACAACTGCTTGGATCTCACACTAACCCACTTGACCATTGTCGGGGGGATTAACGGGGTGCCCTAGCAAGCTTGTGTCCATGGGTTTTGGTTAGCCACCAAGGGGGATTTGAAGATCCATCGTCCGCTCCTGCCACACAATCATTTTACATCTTATCTCCCATACGTCCATCCCATTCCCCTAGTCCATGCATTAGGATGACCTATTTGAGGGGTTGCACTTTGTCCTATGGGAAGAAGGGGATAAAGGCCTAGGGGGTAAAAGAAGCTGGTAAAAGATAAAAGCCATAGGAAATAAAACCTAGAGATGCCTCGCCCAGGGATCCCCGAGAAGGCAATAAAAGGCCTCTCGATAAGAAACAAAAGGGACGCAAAGAAAAATAACAAAACAAGTCCTAACCAAGAGGATGGGAGGTCTCATCACGAGCCGGCTCATTATGTTCATAGGTATCTAGCAGTATGACGTTGCCAGTATCTGGTCACCATGCTAGGGCAATGACCCTTGGTTGCATGGCCAAGGGAAAGGGGGTCTCATCACGAGCCAGCCTTATCATTTCTGCGAAAATACTAGTGGGTAACATTGTCAGCTCTGTCCACCATGCCAAGGCAGTGTCCTCTGGTCAGACTTTGAAGTAAAAAAGAAAGAAAAAGAAATAAATAAAAGAAGAATAAAGGCAATAAAGGGGCTTGGAAAAAAGTGCATCCATGACAGATACAGCTCACCTCCTACAAAGGCACCCACGGACAATACCTACCCCTGGTCTTCACTATGACTGGACATCCTTAGACCATATCACTTAATGTACATGGCTTGAATAATCTTCTGTGGAAACTTTCTTCTTCTTATGGATACTATCCCAATAGGTTGTTCTGTCTATTTCTTCCACTTTGTATAGTAGGTCAGTGTAATGTCTTTGAGCTATTAGATGATTTCTAGGGGTTTTATGCATGTATTTGATAAATTTAATGATGAGATATGATTGGCATTGCTATGATCCCGAGGACTAATGAGCCCATGCAGGGCGAAGTTTTTGATGTGCAGGACCATACCCGACGGACAGGTACCAGTGGACCGGTACACATGGGGAGATGATTAGCTCGGACCTCCATGGGGCTGAAGAGCCCATCAGATGGTTGTTGGGATGGCAGAGACAGGACAGTGTTATGATGAGCCTTTGCACATGAAGAAAAGAAGGACGTTCCACCCATGACACTTTGGAAGAGCCTGGCCTAGGGGAGATCACCCACTTCAAATGGAACGTTTTCCTCTTGATGGATAGGATGTCACCTAGGAGAGTTGGACGTTACCTTGAGTGTGTGGCAGTGTGATGAGGTTACTGGCACGTGTGGCAGCTTGGAGGAGCCCTGAAAGGGCTAACGTCTAACTTCTGGATGTTGGATATGCCCAAAAAGGGCCAACGTCTCCCTCAGAAGGGCTTGACGTCCCACCTTTTGCTCATTTTATGTCATTTATCTAGTAGTTAATGTAAAAACAATGTAAATTGCTATATGTCCCCTTGATTGAGAAATTGTTTTAGCCATTGATCAAGGAAGATATAGCCTAGCCGTTGCTACACTTTTCTCCCTTTTTATGAGCTAGCGTTGAAGTTATAGCTTGAAAAGAGGAGACATCCTAGGCCTAGTTGAATCTACACCTAGGGTTTTAACCTTCTAGGGTTTGAAAGCCTTGCCCCTGCAACACTTTATCCCTTAAATTTGTACTTTGAAGCTAACCATTTTGCCAAGTGTATTTAGAGAAAGAGGAAGGAGCACGAGGCCTTGCTTAAGCAACACCGGAGTGAACCTCCTTCCCTTAGGGTTTTGATTATAGGGCCCTGCCATTGCAGCACTTTGGAACCCCACCTTCTAGTCTCTAAGTTTAAGTCCTCCCAAGACCGTTTTCCCTTGCTTTAGCCTCCATTTACCCTAAGGCACTGATAATATCTCCAACGGTGAGCTTTAGGTGTACAAAATCATCTTTTAAACTTTGATTTTTTTTGAAACCCTAATTAACCCTAACACTGTTAACCTAGGATGACGTCATACTTGATGCAGCAAGCCTTCTAACTAGAAAATAAGCAATTAAAAGATGACGTCAAGCATTTACTGAGCAATTTGTTGATTGAAATATACTATTGGCTTGGTCATTTTTATAGATATTGATGAATTGGTAATCTTGCATAGGTAATTTAGCTGAACGTTGACCTCATCTTATCTATTATTTTTCTTATTAAATGATCAGATAGTTAAGAAGTACTAACCCTTTGAATTATAACCTGCAAATATACATATTGTGTTTTTATTGTCTTGTTCTGGGCAGGTGTTCTCAACAGGGACTTCACTTCTTTATTGGTTGATTAGCCGGATTATCTAATACTGGTGGTAACCTGAGAGGAGGGAAAACCTTACTTCTTGACCTTATGTTCTTTGCCTCTTTAAACCCTAGGTTACCGCGAACGTCTCCCCTGGGCTATCCTCCCTAAACAGAAAGGACCTCCCCATCGAGGTGACATTGGGTGGGGAAGGTTCCCATTATGCTAGTTTGTCCACTATCCTGTAACCTGTGACCTAAAATACAAACTGCGCTATAACAGTTCCTGTATTTGTTCATTTATGTATTATGTGATCTTCTAGTGGCCCATCTCCATGTATGCGCCCTTTTTCGAAGCCTTGTCTGCTTCTTTATTTTTTTCCCTGTAGACATGTTGACAGGAAAAGAAGTCAAAAAAATTATACAATGATTTTATGTCTTCCACAATATTGGCAAGTCTGATATTATTGCATCTTTGAGTGCCAATTATCCAGTTTATTGCATTTTTTGAGTCTCCAAAAACTGTTAACTTTTTGCAACCCTTTTCGAGTGCAAAAACCATGAGAAGTTTAAGGCTCATTAATTCATCATAATTGTTTGTTCCCTTTCCCAATCCAGTATATAAAGTGAAGTAGTGTGTGTCTGAGTAGTATAGTAAAGCTCCTCCTCCACAGGTGTAATGTTGGGAGGCTCCATCAAAAAAAACCCAAGGAGTGGATTTTTCTATGTATACTTCTTTTAGTACTTTGTTCTTTGTTCTTTCTTTTGATAGAAAGTAGGATAAAATAGACAGACTTTTTAGTGATGTTTTCCTGGGAGTTGTAGTCACCTCTTTGAAGATGGCTTCATTTCTTGCTATCCAAACTCCCCAAGTGATCAGTAAAGGGAGTAATATGTATGTTTTCTAAGTGGATTTTTCCCACCAGTTCTTCCAAGCTTGTTCCAATGTGTGGTCTTCCCACTGGAAAGGTAAATTCAGAGTGCTTGAAACTTCTGACCAGACCACTTTTATGTAAGTGCATTCAAGGAAGAGATGTAATGTCGATTCTACCTCAGTCTTGCACAGTCGGCATCTACTTGGTCTGGAAAATTTTATTTTTTGTAGTATATCCCAGGTTGGGGATTTGTTTGAAAGAACACACAACCAAAAGAGTTTTTCCTTGGTTGGACCATTGATCTTCCAAATCTTTTTCCACCACCAGACTAGTTTAGCTTCAGAGAAATCTTGCATTAGTTGTAAGTATCCTTCCTTTGGATTGTAGATACCAGCCTCATTTCTGTCCTAGACCAATTCATCTTCTTGTTCTCTTATCCTGATTTGTGAGAGAAAAAGGGCATTTCGATTATTCTCATATTCTGCTAAATATTCAGTATTTAAATTGAGAGTAGTGGTAGTTTTCCACCCTTGCGCCCAGAGGGTAGTGGAGGGCTGGTCTGCAATCGAGTTTAAGGAGTTCGGTCCTTTTTGTTTTAAATTAGCTAGTAGGTGATCTGAGAGTAAGTGTTTTCCTTCGCTTCTTGTCCAAGGGTCAGCCCCTATCCTTACTCAAAGTCCATTTCCTACTTTCCAGGAAAGTCCACCTTCTATCACAGGGAAATATTGTATCATTGCCTTCCAGATCGTTGAAGCACCTTTGAGGGATTTCTAAGTTCTGTTGATCCAAGACTCTAGGGAGTCTGGTTCAATGTACTTTTTGGTGACAACCTTTTTCAAGAGGATTTTTGTAGAAAGAAGGTGCCATCCCCCTTTGGCTGCTAAGGCTTTGAAGAAAACATGTATATTTTTTAAGCCCCAACCACCTAAAGATTTTGGGATTGCAATCCTTTTCCATCTTACCCAAGGAGTCACATTTGTATCTTTCTTTCCACTCCACAGAAATATGAAAGATAGTTTTCTAGTTGCCTCCAAAGTTCCTTTTGGGATCCAAGCCAGTGACATCCAAAATAATGGGATGGATTCCAATACTAATTTTACTAGCACCAATCTACCAGCTCTGGAGAGCCATTTGTGACTCCAAGAACTTAATATTTTTTCTAATTTCTTCAGGAGCCAAGACCAATCCTCCTTCCTGTAATCATTTGGTTTCAATGTGAATCCCAAATACTTGAGTCCTTCATCAATCATTTTCTCTTCAAAAGGAAAGAGAAGTTTGTATCACCTTCTTTCCAATTATGATAGACAAGAGGTGGTGAGGGTAGACTTTCCTTCGTTTATTATCATTCCTATAGCTTTAGAGAAGAGTTTCAGAGTGTTATTGAGAATGTCTACTTCCCCTCTAGTTCCTACAGAAAAGACAAGAATGTCGTCTACAAAAAGAAGGTGAGTTATGTGAAGAGTATTGGAGATATTGATGCATGGGAAAGACCCATAACGTTTTTTTGTTGCTAAAGCCCTGCTTAGTCCTTCAGCGACAAGAAGAAACAATAGAAGGGAAAGTGAATGGAATTGTATTAAACCTCTTTCAGATCTAAAGAAATCTGTAGCTGACCCATTTATGAGGACTGAGAAGGTTACAGTTGAAAGACAACACATAATCCCTCTGATGTGTTAAAAGAAATCGGATAAAGAGCCAACTTACCCTGTCATAGGCTTTGGATAGATCGATTTTAAGAACCGCACTCTTTAGCTTCCTGGTCTTTATGTTGTGTAGGGATTCCTGTGCCACTCCTATTGCTTCGTGAATCTGCCTGCCCTCTATGAATCTAAATTGTTCCAAAGATATTTTATCAGATAGTACATTCTTAAGTCTCATGGCTATGACTTTGGAGATGATCTTGTAGATGCAGTTGCATAGAGAGATCAGTCTAAAATCATCCAGGGTGTCCAGGTTGTCCTTCTTTGGAATAAGTGCAATGAAGGTTGAGTTTAAACTCAATGGAATTTTTCTAGTAAGCCTTGTCTCTTCAACTAGGCTTAGTATATCTTGTCCAATAGTATCAAAGAAGCCCAGAAAGAACTCAATTGTCCATCCATCTGGTCCTGGGATTTTGTCCTTTTGAAATCTTTTCATTACATCCTTAAGTTATTCTATTGTTACCTTTTCCATAAGCATTCTATTGTCTTCCTCACTAGTAAAGCCTGGAAAGTACTGTACCATTAGAATCACTTCTTCTATAGTGGCCTTGTTTTCTGCTTTATAGAGATCCTGGAAGAACTTTTTCCCAATTTTCGCCATTCCTTCGAAAGTATGTTCCTTTTTTCCATCTTGATCCTTTAACTGCCAAATTGAGTTTGTGCATTTTCTACCTTTTACATATGCTTGGAAAAACTTTGTGTTCTCGTCTCTACTCTTCAGTCAGGTGGCTCTGCTTTTTAATCTCCATGTTTCTTCTTTTTCCTTTAGTAGTTTGTTTCTTCTTTCTTCCAATTTTACCAGATTTAATTTGGCATGGGTTGTATCAAAACCTCTGCCCTGTTCTTCTGAGATAAGGTTTAGTTGTGATTCTAGTTCCTTTAGTTCCAAATCCTCTTTTAGTAGTTTTTGATGTGCCCATGTCTTCGTCTTCTCTTTGATAATGGGTAGATTTCTTACATAGTGTAGACCTGCTACCTTATTGCTCTCTGGGTCATAAATTCGCCAATTTTCCTTAACCAGATTTAAAAAAGTTTCATCACTGAGCTAGGTTCTATTGAATTTGAAAGGACTGGGTGGCTTATCCATCTGAGTTCTTATCTCAAGAAAAATTGGATAATGATCTGATATTCCTCTGTGTCCTATCCATTGTTTCAAGTGAAAGGATTTTTCTATTAAAGTATCCTTTATCAAGAACCAGTCCAGTCATTTTGCGATGTTGTCTTCACCCACTCTGTTATTCCTCCAGGTTGGTTTGAAATTAACTGGCTCAATATCCAAAAGATTGAGCTCTTCTAGTTTTTGTGTAAATTAGGTCGAGAGGGGGTCAGATCTCGCATGGGTTCCCCAAAATTCTTTACTGCCTAGAGAGAAGTTTAAGTCTCCTCCCAAAATTAAGTGATTTTCTTTTAGGAAGGACTTGTTAATGACAACGTCCCAGTAAGAGCCTATGTTATGACATGGGCCATAGATGTTCACAATATTAAGGGTATCTTCAAGTTCTGTTGAGATGACTGTGATCCCAAGTCCGGATTCAAAAACCCAAGAGTTGAGAACTTTTATAGTACAACAATTACATCCAATATCTAATTATCCATATCTCTCGATCGAGTCCAAGGTAATGAAGCTCCAATCTGGTAAAAGCAGAGAGAGTCTGTTATCAAATTCCACCCCTTCCCCAGAAGTTTCTTAAAGGAGAAGTATATCAGGATGTTCTGTGAGAATCATCCTTTTTTGGGATAGTTTTTTTAGGGGACCATCCAAACCCCTACAATTGAAGGATAAGCACTTCATCAAGGCTCCTTTCCTAGGGTTCGCCTTTCTCTAAGCACCCTTTCAATAGAAACCTATTTCCCTGCTAATAAATCAATTTTGGCTCTCTTCTATGTTTTTGAGAGGAGTGATTTCCTGCCTCTGTCGGATTTCTCTGTTGGGGTCGGGTCCAAGGCTAAACCTCTTTAGTGTGCTTTGTTTTGTGATCTTAAGAAGTATCTTCTTGAGGAGGTATCAGTCGATGAAGTGGTGGAATCATTCGACGCAAGGGAAGGGGATGAAGTAGGTAGGACCAAGTGTAGGAGGTAAGTAGAGGAGGTTGGGGAAAGGGCAGGGCAATGAGGGGGTGAGGAAGGAAGTGGAAAGGGAGGTTAAAAAGTAACCAAGGGAGGGAACGGGGGGAGGATCGATGAGAGTAGCCACTCAGGACTTTTAATAGACAAATTATTTATTAAAATAGTAATAGAGGGGGCAGGGTTAGAGGAGGTACCCGTGACCAGGAAGGCAGAGTCTTATGTCTGTACTGGAGCTTGCTGGGTCGGGCATGTGGTAGCCAGCTCTGAACAGGGTTGGTCCAATTCTTCTACCATAGCTTCTGTGAGGTATTATGTTTGACATCCCTGCTCCTTTTGTGGGGAGGGTTCAGGGATCGAAGAGCCAACATTTTTATGTTAATATTTATGCCTCCCATACACCATTCCTCTGGTTCTTAGAGGGAGTTTGCAGTTTTTAACCAGATGTCCATACTGATGACATCTTCGGCATCTGAACAGTATGTTTTCATAGTTCGGTTTTTGAGAATACGTGTAATCTCCCCAGGTGAGGTCCATCTCTTCCCCCAAACCTTCCCTGACATTCAAATTAACTAGAATTCTTGCAACCTTCCATTGTTTTGTTTCTTCATAAGACATATCCGCATCCAAGAAATCTCCTAAGAAATTCCCAATTTTTTTGAAGTACTTAAAGAACCATAGATGGAAGGGAAGTGCTGGTAATCTAACCCAGACCAGAATTTTGTCGAGGCATTTTGCACTTGCATCAAATAGAGGATTCCAGGATTTGAGAAGCATCGGAGATTTGTTGATACTCCATGCTTTACTTAGTACCCATTTGGAGTGTTCGCTGCTTTGGAAGATGAAGGCGTACCAATTCTTGTTTAATTCCACTAGTTCCGGTGAGTATCCAAGTTCAGCCTGCCAAGCATATTGAATACAATCTCGGATGGTTTTCACCGTGAAGACCCTGCCATTCACTCTCCCAACAATTGTTTGGCTTGCCATATGGGTGACCTAGTTGAACTCCACGTCTTCACCAAGAGATAGGTTCCCAACTTTTCCTTTGTTCTTTAAACTTTTCTGCTTCAACCTAGGACCTGTTTCTTTGCCTCTAACGGCACCTTCCGGGGTATTTAAGTGCTTTTTTATGTGCTCTCTGATGGAGAAGGGTTGTTCAAATACACTATATTCATCCGGATCCAGCCGAGTAGCGATAAAACCCTTAAATGAGGAGAAAGGAGACGCAGGAGGTCCAAACTCAGAGGGAACCGGGGGGTCCTGGACTTTGCTAGAGGGAGGGCGAAGGAGTGTAGGATCCAGAGGAGTGAGTCCTCCAGCAATGGAGTTTACCCACTCTAAATCAGTAGCTTGAGGTGGACTTAGAGGCGTAAAAATTTTGCAGGAGTGTTTGAAGACTTAGACAGCCACGATTCTGTGAAATCTCTAAACAGTAGTCCATCGGGAAGAGTGGGAAGAGGGGAGAAAAAGGGTTCGGCCTGGGGAGGAGCGGAGAGGAATTCGTCAGGGTTCACCAGCTATTTGAGTGGTCCTCCACCTACCAAAAAATCTGCTGCCAGGGCATCTGCCATAATTGTCTCCAAGCTAACGGTAAATTGCGCGTGACCGGGAAGGCTTCCATGGTCGTGAAGGAGAGGGAGAGATCGTCGGGGAAGGGGAGAGGGAAAGGGAGAGACCGTCGGGTAAGGGGAGAGGGGAAGGGTCAGTCTGAGAGCATAAAGGAGTGGAGTTTAACCGTAGGCGAGGGAGGGGGACAAGTAAAACCGCATCCACGTGCGGGAGATTCGCTCCATCCTATATCCAAAACAATTAAGCGTCCAACTAAATATAAGTTCTAAACAAACATTGTTTATATTTTCCTTTCAAATATGATCTTAAAATTATAGAAGCTTCAAGTTGATGGAGAGGAGAAAAATGTTAATTTTGGGCTTCACAAAATCAAACAAATGATAGATAATTCTTTATTTTTATTTTGAAATGCGATGCAAACTGACAAAAGAATTTGATTAATTAAACTTACCAAATGATTTTGTGAAAATGATTGCTAATGAGAAAAAGACGAAAACATAATCATAATTTAGACGAAAGTAAATAGTTGATAAAAATTAATGTTTTCATTTAAATTAAGATTTCTATGTTCATCTCTCCCTCATTCAAAATTGATCAAATCTGAACAAATGTCATAGAAACAATGTGTCACAATAAATGTTCTTCCTGTAAAATCATTTTTATTAATCCAAGTCTTCAACCAAGTCATTCTCATAGCAGATAAATTCAATAAGGAAGAGGTAATAACAAACTCCCAAATTATAAAGCTCGTCCATCAGCATCAAAACTCTGTAGAAAGAAAAATGGAATGGCATTTGAATTTCATGAAACTCAAACCAAACAAAAGAAAAGAATATAAACTCAAACCAACCTCGAAACAAAGCAAACCAATACCAATCCAATCAAGTCAAAAGGAAAAAAAACGAAGAATCCAAGTAAAATTTCGAGGGACACTATATTTTGATTAAAAATAAAGAAGGGGGTTGTTGGGGCCCAACATGCGTGCACAACCACTCTGGTACAGCATGAAAATTTAGTTATCCTTGTGCGCAGATTGTTTTCCCGTGCACACAACGATTCCAGCCTCTTGAGCACACAGATTATTTCACGCATGACAATTCTAGCCTTGCCTCGAAACTCATGACCATTAATACAAAGTTAACTAACAGGAAAACTAAATAACTGTCATACTCTGCATGTGCGACAATAATTATTGAATACAACATCATGCATACATGTACAAACAACATCATACAGAATAACGATAATTAATTATATGCAATGTCATACAAGAAATAAACCCATATCAGACATAGGTAAATAAGCACATAGTAAATTAGACAAGCACATAAAAATCACTTATCTTTTTAAAAAGAGTCACCAACTCCGCACAGAGCTTAGACGTTCCTCCCATACATAGACTATGTTTCTCATATACTTTCAGCAACATGTCACCCCCAAGCTAGGTCTTAAACTACACCAGGGAAAAAGGATTCCTAATGCCAAGTTAAGGTCTGATAATCAACAGAATGGCTTAGTCCAAGTTACCCAACTATTGCAACTAGCCTACATTATCTCACTCCCCACATGTCTGTCCCACCCCAGGAAGTGTTGATCTAGGTGAATATTGGTGGCCACCCACCTATTCCAACTAGCTCCTCGTGTCCATTTTTTGTTCATCACATTCTTCTGTACTACATTGTTATTGTGGCTTCTACACTTATGGGGTTGTCTGAAACCGCACACATCCTCCAGGTGGATACGGGTGGCCTCTTGCCTAATCCAATTGGCTTATTTTGTATGTTTTTGTGTCATCACATCTTGTTGTACTTCCAGGGTCGTTTTAGGGCGTTAAATGTTGCTTTTTTGGCTCACCACAGTAGAACTGTAGACATAGTCAAAGTTTGACAGCGGAATGTGTAGTTCTATAAAAGACCTTTCCAACAGGCTATCACGTGCCTAAAACAGAGGTCATATGAAAAATTTACGACCCTTGGAAGTTGAAGTACCAAATTACACCAACTTACCCATAGGGCCCACATGAATTTTGGCGTTTCACCTTCTAGGGTTAGGTTTTTGGATGTCTAGGGTTTTGGCATTCATCAATAATATCAAAAAGGACTTTGGAGCCTCATTGTAATCCATTATGCTTAGACGGATGTGCGTAGTAGCCACATCTCTTCTCAGAGATAGCTACCACCATTCGAGCAAGTGTTCAGTTCTGCAGTTTTAAAGTTTCAGCCCATTTCATTATTTAATAGAAGATATTGTTCACTGGAAATTTATGTTATTCTTCATATCTCTATGTTTATTGTATTCAGTCTGTTAATCAGTTTGTTCCGCTCCTAAATCCAGATCAGTGGTATCATAGTGGTCTTCTCTTCATTTATTTTTCTTTGTGCATGTCCCTGACAAAATCTGGGTACAAGAAGTTGGGACTCGAACCAATCGAGCCATTACAAGATCGGTCATGCCAAGCCCAAAAACAACCCATGGGGGATGAAAAGAAATATTATGGAGCATGAGATCCTATTAAAATGTTACTCGAGGAATCCCTCATGCGATAAAGGAACAAAATGATGGACAACTTCGCATAGATCCTTCGACGGTTGCCCACAAGAGAAGCATCTTCATCAAGCGGCCATGCAACCCCCTTCAAGGTATAGGTAAATTTTGATTTCCATTATTTGAAGGACTAATAGATGCAGATGTTATAGATAAATGGTTGAATCTACTCCAAGGATATTCTTCGGTGCATGATTTTTTCGATACGGAAAATATCACTTTTTCACTCCTCCAGGTCATTCCCCATGTTAAATACTAGTGGGATGCTTAATCTTAGCAAAGGGAAGTGGAGGAATCTAGAATGTTTTTGGTGGCCCCTACATGGGATTCCTTCTGGGATTCCATTAAAGAGCAATACTACCTTGTTGGAAGATACGAGGACCAGTATACCAGATGGACCACCCTACGTCAAGAAAGGGACCAGACAGTACAAGATTTCACCAATATTTTCCATACCCTATGCACCAAATTGAGTATCAAAGATTCTAAGCATCATCTGGTGCTCAAATACCATGGTTTTTTGCATAGATATATTCAAACAGAAATGGAGTTCATGGACATCGGCTTATTAGGAACAACTTATAGATAAATTGTCAAGATCGAGAAGAAATTTAAGCGGAAAACATGAGAGTTTGGATCTACAAACCCCTCATAGCCGAAGCAGGGAAAAGGCAGCCCCAACCCACACAGCAAGGGACCAAGTCGAGATGTTTGCCCTCAGGACAACCATTCCAAGCCGTAACCCAAGAAGGGCAATGAGAAGACGAAGAAGGACATGGGAAAATGGTGTGAATAACATAAACGTCCTTGGCACAACACTGAAGAATGTTGCTCCAAGCAGTCCCTCATGGTCGAGATGAAGGCTTCCGAGTCAGAGGTCGATTCTGATTCCGAGTCAAATCCTAAAGGAGGGAAGTGGATTATCGATGTTGAACCCAATGCCACTATCGTTACCACCAAAGTCTGGCCAAGTGAACCAAAAGAACTAGAGGAAGGGGAATGCCTATTTCACTCGCAGATGTGGGTCAAGGGGGCTCTGTTTCATTTCATTGTCGATAGCAGTAGTCATAAGAACCTAATTTCAACAGAGATCATCAAGCGGCTGGACATGCCAATGACACCGCACCCGCATCCCTACACCATCGGCTGGCTTCATGAAGGAAGAGATCTTCATGTCAGCCAACAATGTCGTCTGCCCTACGAAATCAAGTCGTTAAAAGATGAGGTAATGTGTGATATTTCTCCCCTTCAAGTTTGTGATTTTCTTTTAGGAAAACCATATGTTTGGAAGTGTCATGTTGTGTATGAGTCTAGACCCCGCAATGTTGTTATTACTTTGAGTAGAAAATTGTATAAGATCCCAGAGGTAGCGTCGCCTACTACTATTTCTTTAATATATGCTAAGAAATGCAGTAAGGTCATTTCATAGACCAGGAAGTTCATCTTCTTTGTGATCCATTCTCACAGTAAGCAGAAGATCATCACCACATATGTGGCCTCTACACAATGCCTCTCTTTGCAGTAGAAGCAAGTGGATGGGGTCATGGAAGAATACAGAGACATCTTCTCATCACCTATAGGGGTACTGACACTGTAACATCCTCGGCCACCCATGTCGGGCCATGCTACTCCAGAAAACACTTTTTTTCTCTGCTCAACATATTGTAACATACCCAGCATCCAATTGAGCTATGCCACATAAATTTTTTGAACTGCATGCAATTAAAACATATACATACAGAACTCTTGTGGAAATTTATATATATAACATAAACAGACAAATATGTTCTGTATGCACAGATTCATACTGAAATAATAGTAAACGTATACATGCAGCATATACAAACAATACCCATAAATATAAAGAAAGTTGTAAACCACACAGGATAAACCCATAAAAATAATCACGTAAATAATAATGCAGCATGTAAATTTATCACACAGTTGACACTTATCTTGGTAAGAATATCACCAACTACGTGCATACCTTCCATGAACCTCCCAGCCTTAGACCGCACTTCTCATCACTCTCAATAGTGGGTCACCCCTGAGCTGGAACTAAACTCCACCTGGGTAAAGGAATTCCTATCCAGGCTAATGGTTCATAGACAACAGGAAAGACTCTGTCATAGGTGCCAACTCAAACTAACAGTCTACAGTCCCTCATTCCCCACATGCCTGTCCCACCCCAGGAAGTGTGCCCATTCTCTACTCAACAGTCCTTTGGCTAGCCCACTTCCTTTTTGGGCTTCAGCAACAGGTCGGACAGGAAGTCTCAAATCCCTGTAGCTGCAGTTTAGCACACCTTCAGGAAATCAATTCCCAACAATTATCTCACTCGGAGAGAAATTTCTCACGGGCCTGATAACCCACCTCTTCAATATCCCACGGGCATGACAACCCGCTTCTTCAGTCTAGCTCCCAAGTTAACTAGCTACACAAACAGGTATGGCTACGGATACAGGTTCAGGTACAGTGACATGAAGGTACGGAGGATAGCTCCATGAGTGTGTGAATGATGATGGAGTAATTGACTGAATGATGGAAGGAGTGATGGGAAATGAACTATGATGGGAAATTAACTAAGTCCAAACTATATGTATGCATGTCCCCAACTTGACACTTGTCATGTTGGGAGCTACTTTGGCCCACTTGTCCCCATCTTTAGAACTTAGGATAAAATAATTTCCCATACTTTATGATTTAAGGAATATTAATATAATATTAATTTTTGGCTTAAGATCCCTAGATTATCCCTTTTCCTTAACTTTTACCCCCCCCCCC